>KZ613949.1:706735-898587 GCA_002865655.1 Hyaloscypha variabilis F | reverse complement strand
GGTGGTCGAGACTGCCAAGTTCAAGTAGTGGAGCTTGGATGTACGTGTGACGAGGTCACCTTTCAAAACCTCAAACTGAGCTTGAATCTCCTTTTAGTGGACATCTGCCAAGATCAAGCGTTGGAGCTTGGATGTGTTCGTAAGGAGTTCACCTTTCAAAACCTCTAGACCTTGAATCTCCTTTTGGTTGTCGAGACTGCCAAGATTAAACGTTAGAGCTTGGATGTGTTTGTGACGAGGTCACCTCTTAAGGCGTCGGAGCTCGGATGTGCTTGGATGTGCTTTTAAGGAGTTCACCTCTCAAAACCTCCAACTGAGCTTGAATCTCATTTTCATGGTCGAGATTGCCAAATATTGCTCTCGTGCTAGATCCATGATTCAATTGATGGAAACAGTGGCTGCTAGATGTGTTACAGCCCCGAAGAAGTGCGGATTGTTGTTGATGAAGAATTCTTTTAGTTCAGAAGAGGGAGCTAGCCTTAAGCCCAAACCCCCTCTCGCGTCACCAAAGAGTATCAAATTCAGCGTCACAATATTCCTCACTTCACCACACAAGCTATATCGCGCTGGTCAGATGATGAAGTGTCAAAAACTTTACGCACATTCACCTACATACTCAATGATGACGTGGAATATCGCAACAAGCGTGGCATCGACGGTAAATTCATTGTCTATATGAATGACGACACGGTGCTACAGCCAACATTCCAACTATCCGATGAAAATTCAAGGCTGCTCAGCTCTGGTGTTTGTGTATACCTTCGCCAGGCGGCTCAGGCTAACGACGAACTACCTGAAATTATGAAACAGACTGCGTTCAGTCTCCCAGAAGGAACCCGCGGATATGACACAGCTGATCACGAGACAATGCCTCTGGGCACAGCCGTCTTGAACACAATCACGTCCACAAAGCGTTATTATAAAACCGAGGTCTGACTCAAGGCTCAGAAATTACTCGATCAGTTGGTTCTTAACGAAGAGAAAAATGGGACCGCCTTTAAGAGAGGGCTGGGTACTAGGGCTACATCCGAACTCGATCCTTCCACGACTCCCTCTCATAGAATCGACCCCGGCGAAGAGCGAAAGGGAAACCCGAATTTCCCCCATAGAAAAGCTAGAATAAATTGTAATGCCAAAAGCGAACTGTTCCGTTTCTGTTCGGGAAACACCAACCCGTATCATACTAAAAAGTGGCAAGCAAAGACATCACAACACCAGACCGTGGGTTCCTCCATTAGGAAGACATATTCCCAAAGTTAAACACCGTCCCGAAACCATATTCCTCATAATCATACATGGCGTCCGTTCGGGATTCCAAAAATATGATCCATGAGACATAATCATGTTCAATGTGCATCGGGAATCTTGCGGACAAACCTGCGAAGTTTGAAGGCTGATTTCCTTAACCGGATATTCTGGGAAAAGGGAAGTCCTTCTTCTTGATTTGAAACCAGATACCCTTCCCGAAGCCGGAAGGGTTCGAGTGATCGCTATAGTAATTTCGAGGAATCGGTGTACCATCAATCTAATGGACTGTGTACAATTTACCCATATCCGCACCGTAACCAGTGATCACAAACGGATCCCTCAAAGCCGGTCGGAGCTTATTCTCAGCGGACTTCTCGTCATAAAGCACCATCTGGCCGTGAATGATATCTTGACGGAAACGCACGCGGGGATCATGTCTTTCTTTGTTCCGATCGTTTCGGGAATCAGAACGCTCTTGAACTGCCCGTCGGATTGCCTCGCGTTTCTGAATGTAGTCAATCACAAGATCCGCATGGATTTCGTCAACTGGGAAAGGCTCATCCGATCCCTCACCGGAATAAGCCGCAAGGCTTTCCTGCTGGTGAGAATGGGAAGCCAATTCGACATCTCCTTCCTGAGTAAATCCCATGAATATCTCCGATGGGGAATATTCCAGATCGGGGATCTCTCGTCGATTCATTACAAATAGAGCTTTCTCCGGATAGGCTTTGCACTTCTCCGAGTCATAGAAATGCTGCTTAATGATCCACGACGATATCATTAGCTTTTTCTGCTATTCACATCGCTGTCTTCGCTGTAACATGAGAGGCACACTAAGTGGTTACCCGTGAGTTTGAGAATCTTCTCATCTGCTTCCTGAAGTGTGTGCCAGGATCTGCGTAAACCACAACCGGGGTGCCACAGGCCCCATAGATTATAGGAAGCAATCTCTCGACGGCCACGGAATCCAGGCTGCCACAAAGATCTCCCTAAGTATAACAGGAAAAGTAATCGATGGCAAATATGATATACCAATTTCTCCCATCGGCTCTAGGGATCGGATCAATGAAGTCAATTGCCAATAGTTCCATGGGGCTGTGACCATAACTCGAGTCAAAGTTAGGGTTCTAACTACAGTCCAATGCTCCGCAAATTTTAGACATGTTAAAAGGTAATGCTTTGTATATTTTGCCGTTTAGGGCCAGAAGTAGGGTTTCAAACGCCTAAGGGTGATACCCGGAAGGAAACGCCCTCCATTGTCGTGAGCTTCAACGGGAATCGATGAAACCTTTTCTTCAGTGACACATCGTTTCAATCTGTACTGATGACTGAAATACAGGGTTCCATTCTGGACTTTGTATATTCCACATTGGCGAAAGAATCCAGATCGGTGAAGTTTCGTTTGACATCGAGTAGAAATCGTGCTAAAAGGAATGTAGTTTGTAACGTCTCTGTATCATCTCGATCTCGAGAACCGCTCGTGAATAGGTGAGGTTTCCCCTAGGGAGGAGTCGAGATCACCACCACCCCGCTCATATATGGGGCGACCGCACGGAAAGAAAGTGATGCCGAATTGGTTCCTTGATTCTCCAATAGATCCGCCAAGAACTCTTCCCAAGAGATCGTCGAGACCGACATCTTTTCAGATTCCTGTATTCTCCCAGTCAATTTCCCCAGACTTCCCGATTGAATAGCCAAGTTTCCCATAAATTTCCGAGTTCTCCCACACTTGCCTCAAGAATAAGGCGTTGAGGTCTTGTTCCCGAAGGATTTCCCCAATCTGCTTCGAGAGCTCCTCATAGCCGTCCTTTCTGTCCTTCTAGGTCCACTTTAGTTCCCAATTCGTGGACACGAGCTCACCAAACTTTGAAATGTCAGGAAGATCCCCATTCAGGTCTGGCAGCACGATCCTCGATAACCTGTCAGCCACAGGATTTCGTTTTCCAGGAACCCGGATGGTATCGAGATTCAGGTCACGAAGATCACACTCCCACCATGCGTAGATCCAGTCCAAGAAAGACGACAATTCCACAAAGCTCGCGTCTGTAAACCCCACAATTTCGCGGAGATTTCGAGAAGGTAAAAACATCATACAAGATGGGAACTTCCGTGGATTTCCCATCACCGAGATCTCTCATCTTGGTAATCGCACAACCAGATCTGAATTTGCTGACATCTGAATACAGCCGGGCGGCGCAATTGAAGTCCCAGCGATGCATTTCGATAGCGGCAGCGCACTTCTCCTTCAAGATCTAGAAGGCGATTTGCTCCTGATTTTCCACTCGACGTCTCCTGTGAGTTGGGTGAGAGGTGCTTTGAGTTCCGCAAAATTCTTGACCCATCGCCGCATCATTCCAATAGCCCCCAGGAACGCCCTGACGGCTGTTTGATCCATCGGAACCCGCCAGATGTGAATATTCTCGGCTCGTCTAGGCTTCGTCAACACTTTCCCACCTGCTCGATGGGTGATTCCGAGTGCCGTAACCTCGTCTATAAGAAGTTCGAGTTTCTGGAATGGCAACTTGAATTTTGCACACTCGACTCTGGGGAATAAGATATCCTTCATGTATGAAAACCTCTCCTCGAATGTGGTAATTCCGGCGAAAACATCATTGAGGTGGAACGCGTTCTTGGGAACTCGTTCACTTTCCGCGGCAAGAGTAGAAGGCCATCCGGGAAAGCTTCCAGTGGCAGGGATCTCTCTGATGGTAATGTACACAAGTCCCGTCATAGAGAATCTGGAGCTCGTAGAATTTTGAGGCATCCGAAGGGGTTGAATCTGACCGGTTCCCGAGATCAGAACGCGAAGCAATGGCGATAATCCAGGTGAACCAGGCTTACCCAGTAGGCATCCTTGAGGTCAAACTTCAAGAACCAGACATGTCTTGTGTGTGCAAGGTAAGCATGGAATTTGGACATTAACTCGAGGTAGGAAGTAGGGGATCTTCTTTCACATTCTGATAGTTGAACGCAATTCGAGGTTTGTTCCATGGGCCATCATCTTCAACCTCTTCCCTATCATCAGGCGAGGACCTCTCAGTCAAAGTCCCCGTCGCCTGCCCCGTTGTGTAATATGACATATCCGTTAACTTGAATTGCTGCAATCTGCTTGACCTAGCCACAATCCAAACCCACTCAGCAGACACGGCAGGCAAACCAAGCACGCGCCATTTGTGAGTCAGCTTCAAGCAAGGAGCAGCCAGGACCTCGTCTTTCCTTCCAGTATCGAGCACATCGGTGATCAGGAAGAAAATTCTCTTCTCGCCTGGCGAAAGTTCATGTATAAAAGCCAGGTCGAAACGAGCGAGAATGACGTTGTAGCCTTTGATAGAAATGAAGTCTCCTGAGTTGAACGTGACCCTGTGTTCTGAATTCCTACTCTTATGTTAATCAAGAAGCCCAATTTGCAACCAAAATATTCGATGGAGATTGGAGAGCATACTTATCTGTGAATGAGACTTGCTGAAACCACTGGACAGGCTGCTTGCCAAGTTCGACAACGAATGGTTTGCCGTATTCATTTGCATATGCCTTCCGCAATGCTCCGCTCAATCGACAGTCTTGATCTGCCAGATCAGCAGCGGCGACTGGAAGTCCTAGGGAACTTGCAGCTGTTTGTCGAGTAACAGCTTTCCTCTCTTAAGGCCGAGAATGAATTCCGAATTCAAGGATGTTGAGATCAGACTCCTCTGTGTCTTGCTCGGAAAATGGAAGAAACGTGCCCGTTAATTTGGGGCAACTTTCCCGGATTCTCGTTAGCCAGGTACTGACATCCTGGTTTCTTTCATTCTGAAGGCCACCACCAAGAAGCAAACGAATCGTCTGAAGTATGTTCTCGTAGTGCAGTAGCATCTTTTCAACACCACGGCCATTGCTCTGTTGGGCCAACATTTTGTAGAGACTAGGCTAAGTTAGTAAGAGCAGCAGAATTCAGAAAATATATCTGACCGATGTTTGTGCTCCCCTTGCAAAATATTACAATTGTTTGGCGTTCCGTACTCCTGAGCAAGATCCGCTAGGTGTAAGCCTTGATGAATGTTGGGGCGCCATCCCCAAGATCGAAGCCCGTCCGGCTTCCGGGGAGCATCATTGCTCGCATCAAACTCATGCAGAGATGCTGCATCATCCTCTATCTCGGAGTTTGCGACTGAATTGGCAAGTGATAGTGCTGGGGAAGGGCTTCTTGTCTGATGCTAGTATATCTTTCTCGCTCCAATGATCTCATTGTGCATCACACGCATCTTTAAAGCGTTGACCTTTGGAGAGAGGACTAGGGGGAGGTTGAAGACGCCAATTTTGCAAACATCTTAATAATAACATCCACAGTCTCGCCATTTGAGCGAGCTTTGAACACTAGACGTGTAGCCCTCAAGAAGTCAGGCTTGATATAGCTCGACTTGAGCCAGCATCGGAGAAGCACTGGTGTGATCACTGCGGATCTTCCTGCTTCTTGAATACGCCAGCTTTTCAGGTGATGTATTGGAGACTGGAGTCTGCCCCACCCAGGTGGGAATGGAAAACGGCGAAGCTCTGCAGCATATTTTGAACAACCTTCTGAATTCAGGATCTTTTCAACGAGTAGCGTTTGCGCTTGTCTGGCCATCCCGGCGTATTCTGAGTGTGCGGGGTCTGCAGGTCTGGTTCTAATGATAACGTCCTTTGAGAATAACATCCCAATTAAGGTCTCCTCGATGCAGTTCGTCAATCAAGCAAGATCGGCAACCCATTGTAGCGTTTTGGCTTTTTATCCCAGAAGCTGTATTTTGCGCTGGCATATCACCAATGAAATTGGAGATGTAGGCACAGATGTTTCTCGTTTCACCCTCAACTTCGAGCTCAACACCTTTATCGAGATCTTTCAGGCCAGAAACGCCAGAGATTACGTCCGCAAAGCTGCTTGCATGAGGGCCCAGAGTAAGAGAGAACATGCTTGCCCCTCTCGATCTCTGCCGCGAATTCATTGAAGCGAGCGTAAGATAGACGCACATAAGGGTTCGGTACATGTTTCTGTAGAGGCCAAAGCCATCAATGAAGCAAACCATTGGAATTGACAGCATTTTGGAAGTTGGCTGGGTGAAATACTCGCGTGAGTATGTCTTGAGTTCGAGTTCCCCTCGAGGTGGGTGAGACAGGCATGCCGGGCGAATATGCTTGTGCTCTAAGTTAGCAACCCGGCGAATGCGGTTTGCCGAGACAGGAGGGTTTCTGGAATTTGGGGTTCCAGTCTCAAAGTTGTAGTCCATTGGGAGTTGAGGCAGTCTGGACAGAATGCCTGTGGCTGGAACCCAGGTAATGCCGTCTTCAATGAGGATATTTTAATCAACTGATAGAGAAACTTTCAGATTCGAGCAATCAAACTCAGTCCTGGCTCTTTGTGCAGGCATTAAACTTTAAACGAGAACAGTGACTTCTCCTTCTATAGCATTGGAAGTGTAATTCTTGCCAACACAATAAACTCGGCCTCTATGAGTTGCCTCTTTGCTGCAAGGGCAGCTGGGAGACTGGCAGATATACTGAACGAAATCCGAGGGGAAGATAGGTGTGTGATCTGGGTAGTAAGCATACTCCCCTGATGTCAATCTAATAGATGATGCCCAGCTCATTGAGTGGTAGAATTCCTGAGGCTCGTCTACAAAGTGCGCCATGCCAAAGAACATTTGGCCTTTGATAGATGGTGTTGAGAGAATTGAAGAAATGAGACAAGTAGGATCAAACCAGTAAGCCCAAGCAAATGGCGGAGAATTGCCACCATCAACCTTTGCCGAAGCTGCAAGTGTTGGAACCTTCTCAGGAACAAGATCCACTTTACGTTTTCTCTGTTGTAGTAGCGGTAGTTGGTTAACGAAGCTTTTCTTGAGACTTTCGAGTGCCTTTGGCAATCTCTTAATATCATTGAGATCCTTTAACAGCTTCAAAACCTCAAGGAGCATTGCATATTCACGCCTGGAAATGTTTGATTGAACGCACCACATCCCAAGGGCAAAAACGAAGTCTTCAATGAAGCCTTCATTCTGTGTGTGTGGAACACGCCACGAGCAGCCGTCAGATTTTAAGTAAGGATCTTGCGGATTCTGCGGTGATATATCAGAGAAAAGCCCCGCTGCTGAAGACTTACGTGAGGATGGTGGGGGCATTCTCTCTGCGTCGCTTGGGGTCTGAGCCATAGACGCCTCATTGGAGCTACGCTATTCTTGAAAGTCAAGGTCATCAATTTCTTGAGCTTTCTCAATGTCGACTATCTCCTCCTCGGAGATCCGTAGTAAATCAGGCAAGTCTTGCTCGATTGATGGTAATATCTCGTCTTGAATTTCAGGCTCGACTCGAGTATCCAAGTTGAGTAGCCGTGCAATAAGATCCGAGGAATTCTATTTCATATTAGGTCATAGCTAAGAAGTTGAGGGTTGAACGCTCACAATCGGGCTTGGAGAACGGTGAACCCTCTTCCTAGAAGGTTCCAACTCTATTTCATCATTATCAAAGTCAAATCCACCCTCAGACCCAATGTGAGAATCCTCAGCATCGTCAAGTTCTTGTAGCGTACTTGGAGATAGTTGGTTGGGTAAAGCCGATGATACAGGTTGGAATTGTGGAGGCAATTGAGGTGGTGGACCGAGAGCATGGAGGCGATCAGTGCGGGAGGTACCATATCGAGGTCGTCGAGGAGGCATTGTGATAGCGGACTTGGTATATCTGGTGTGGCACTCCTCTCGGTGGAGGGTGAAGGTCGGGCGCGGGTTGCAGGGATTAGCCGCCGAGAGGCGAAAGGGAGGCGAGATGACAACAAGCGAGGCACGCGCAGCCCCCCCTTTTTCGGAAAATCGAGGTGATTTTACATAGGCTGATCATCCCAGTTGCAGCAATTTGCAAATCTACCAAACCTCGTCGCGTCCTTGCTTTACACTGAATCCCGTGGAGTATCGTACTTTCAGCAATTATTATGCGGATTTTCCGAGAATTTCCACCACTATGACATGAGCGTCCACAACCGCCCAAGGCCAAGTACCAGATTTCGAGTGGATCCTTGAGATTCTTCAGCAGCACAAACTCCAGCCGCACCACACAGTCCGCAGGATCCTCCGAGGCACCAATCACCGTCGCCACAGAGTTTGAATTTGAAAATTTCGGTACCACGACAACTTGTTGCACTGGACAGTCGTACGCTGTAGTCTCAAGATTACAGCAGTGTTGGGTGTGGAAGAATGCCCCCCTTTCAGGATCAGGTTAGCGATATATCCTATCCTGACGCGCTCAAGACCACGAGGCTGTATAATGCAGCGCTAGGTCCGCTAAGTCGAGCGCAAAGGTTCAAATTATAGAGAATATACTTACTTTTCGCAGGTATGAGGGGCAATGGTTTTGCAGATGTTTTCCGGCTTGAAGTTGCGAAGTCGTGGTGTTGATACTTGCTGTAGGGGAGTCCACGCACATGACCCTTGCTGTCGCTTCGAAAACGCGCGTCGGCTGAAACTGCTGCTACGGAAGACGAACGGCGTGGCAGCTGGCCCGCATCCATCAATCATATCACGGACGGCAACCACTATTAACTAATCTTTCTGCTAGGGACCAAACCCTCCAACACCGCCGTCCCGCACCGCCGACATGCGTCGACAAGAGGCAATCATCCGTCGTGAAGAGGATTTGGCACAGATCCAAAATCCACCGAAGAGATTCAGGATGACCAAGACGCAAATGCAAGCTCAACAATCTGAAGCGGAGACTCAGGAGGATCGCGATGCGCAAGCCGTTGCAGACCTGTGGAATCAGTTCTTGGTTGAAGTCGAGAAAGAGGCCGTGTGGAACTATTTCGCTTTGTTCAATAACACTTTCGTGACGACTCTCACGGAGACTTTCGTGCCGGATACCCCTGCATACGACCCGAAATACCAGAAAGTTAGAGAAAAGTGTTTGGCCCTGGTTCGTCACTGTCAAAACAGGATGTTGGACGCCGCAATTGTAAGTCGAGACAACCTCTGATGTTACGAATTCATCTAACTATGACCAGGCTCATGTTAAGAAGGTGAAGCGTGTCGATGCTTTATCAGATGGAAGCCGGCACCTGGAAAGTTTGACTGTATCCACAGATATTCACGCCTTCTTTGAGATAACTTTCACGAAAGAGAAGTTCTTCACGGTTTTCTTTTTCATGGAGCCGTATCTTGACTTCGACAGGTCCAAGGACGGGGGCCGTTGGTATTGCAAGACGGTTTACACCATTCTCTGTACCCGGGTCTTCTATCATATCGATTTCTTGAATGAGAAAGTCGGCAATAAGTTCTTGAATTCCCGGGATGAACTCATGGACTTTGTTAAGAAGATGGTTCTCACTGGCGAGTTTAACAAGATCAAACGACGCCATTTCTATCAGAAGGCCGGAAAACTTCCCAAGCAGTGTCGCGAGAAGAAGCCGGAAGTCACATTGCCAACGCTTGGAGACAGATACCATATCCTGACCCCAATGCCTGATGATTCTGAGGATGACGAAGCTGAGGATGATGCTCGAGCTGGTTTGAAGCAAGGAGGTTTTTTTATCATTTGCTGCTAGTGCACACACTGTACTGCATTTTATCATGGATGGATAGCGCTAGAGGATGTTTGCCTTGTATTTGCTTGCATTATACCCATGGGATTTATTGACTTGGCTTTGGCGTTACGGGGTTGCTGGTTGGAGTTTGCTGCTAGAAGGCAAGACTTGCCGTATTGAGGTATCAATCCTCATTGACATAGCATCAATACATACAAGTGCATATAGTTTGAAGACTTTCCCTTGCGAAGGGGAGACAGACACCGCCAAACTTGGAATGCGGTTGAATATATGGAGTATCTGGGCTGCATCGGAGGTGCTAACAAGCTGCCTCAACGAGACTATATACTGTGCGAGGAAGTCCCGGAGTTTATCAAGTGGATATCTTGCGGGCCTATCTTGTCTTACTCATTCTTGAATTCAATTTTGACTTGGTTAAAATAGAGATTTGAGATTATAGATTAGCTTGGACTTGCAGCACGGAATGAATTTCATCTTAATCTTTTTGTTAAAAGTCCGAGATCGCCTCGTATTAAGCAAAGTTGCCTTCGGATCTCGATGCTGGAGTTGTGTTATTTAAGATAGGCGAACAAGGCTTGAGGGGTGAAGTCCGAGACACAAGCTCTAGCAGTACCAGGGTCGAGCAGGGAGAACCGGCAGAAAAAAACCTCACGGGTTGAAAAGATTTCTGAGAGCTGCTCAATCAATAGCACTTAGTAGCAAGACCCAGGACAGCGTAACCAGCAAGTGCCGGTGAAGCTCTGGCTCATGAGTAGACGTGCTGGGGCAGATCTGAAAGTCACGAGAATTTTACTGTATGACTGCTTGCTCGGATCTGAGCAAGGAGGTGTGGAGCTTGAGGGGATATTCCGAGGATCAATCTAGTTGTCAATATCTGGGAAGCTGAGCGAAGGTGAGCTTGATAGTGCAGCCTGAGCAGGACATTGCTAGGATTAATCTGGTTGTCAATATATAAGAAGCTGAGCGAGGGTGAGCTTGATGCTGCAGGCCCAGCTCGACTGAGAGGTGTGGATTTGAGAGTTCAGCGAAATGAGGATAGTGGGCAGAGAGTATGAAGAGAACTTCTGAATAGATAGCTCTGGTTTGAGAGTTAGTGAAGGTGCTGCCGAGGTTATTGTAAACAGGACGAGCCTCGGGAAATGGCCCTTGATTTATTAAGTAAGTTCAGTACTTGACGTTCTGCTGTACGAGAAAATTGTTAGCTTTTCGTAATTAGATATTCTCTAGGTGATGCGGTTACTTATTGAGTAGAGCAGGTAGTCTGAGCCAAGACTCAATCACATTGGTAGGCCGCTGTCTACTTCACGGGGAGCCTTCTTCCCATACCCTTCGAGACTAGAGGAGCTCGAGCTTTTAAATTTAGAGGCTTCGCAGTTGAATCATGCGTCATCTCTTTTTGTAAAGTACAGGTGGGATGGGCGTGACTAAGAGGTGGGAAATGGAAGGAGCGTCATTACTTGTTAGACCCTCTGCAATAGCTATGATTAGAATTTAGGATGCTCAAATTTCATTGAAGAGTCAAATGACAGTTCTTAGACAATGAAATCCTTTTTGCCTGTTAGAAAAAATTGATAGTGCCTTCAACCTTTAAGCTTGCTTAAAGTTGAAGGGTTTCCGCCTAGGAGAAGCGAGAGGGGAAAATTCCTATACTCTTAAATCATATGATCACGGGCTTCTAATTCGCTACTTCATTCGTGTGGCTTTTTTCTAACGTTCTAATAAGTCGCGACTTTTTAGTAGGGAATACCAAAATTTGATAGGGAATAGGCTTATCCTACGCTACGTAAGCCTAACCTAAGCCTAAACCCACCCTCCTAGGGTCTAGGGGGGGGGGGAGCTCTATATAAGAGAAAAAAGTAGCCAATTTTTAGTCTATATATAATTACTAAAAATTATTATTTTTATTACTTTAATATCTAGTCATTTACCCCCTAGCTCTCTTACACTCGTATAACCTCTTAGTATATTATTTATATAGCCCTTATACTTATAATTCTTTTATTTCATTAAATACTCACTAAAACTAGGCTAGTATACCCTTTTCTAATATAATATATTTAGTATAAAAGACTCTTTTTAAAGGATAGATAAGAGTCTCGACAATTAAGAGGTCTAGAGAGATCCTATAAGGGGGATTCTAGAAACGCTGTCACGTGCCACATGGCACGTGATCTAAGCGAAGCTAGATAAAATGCGAGCTTCTACTCGCATCTTACTCTTAGCTCTTTAGTCAAAAATTATTACTTTTATACTCTCTCTATTTTATAGTTATAGACTTTACTATAATACTAAGTAAGGTAAGGAGCTTAATTCCTTATTCATAGGCGTATTTAAGAGTAGCTTTACTTCTATAAACTAAATTAGTATCTTAATAAAGTATAAGACCCCCTCTTTTTAAGTCGTCTTTAATAAGAGGAAGGATATATTAAGTATAGACTTTTATAGTTATCTTACTAATATTATTAAGTACTTTATATAATATATACCTCTAGTAACTAAAGCTAATTATTATAAAGACGTTTAAAGCTTAAGATACTCTATCTTATAAGCCTTTACTTTAGTATCTTTAGACATAACCTTCTTATAATATATATTATATAGCTAGTATCTATACTCCTTTCCTCTCTTTCTCTTTACTCTCTTTATAATTTATAGCTTAATTCTAAAGTGAAACTTATTATAAAAGGTAATATCTTTTTAATTATAAGAATATAAATAGATTTTAAGCTACTTATTTATCTATTAACTCTCTCTCTTCCTTATAAATAATATTAATTATATCCTTATTACCCTTATATACTTATTATAATAGTATAAGCGATTATAAGCTAGTAAAGGGGCATATAGTAGTACGTTTAGTAAACTAAAAGGATTAACTTATAGGCTTACTATAAAGGAGAATCTAAAGATAAAGAGGAAAGTAAAAGGGATTCCTATAAGCCCTTATTTAAGTCCTTATAAGATTACCCTCTATATCTAGTCTAACCCTTAGCCTAAGTAGGTAAAGGGGCTAGGCTCGGTTTAGCTATACACGTGACCCTCGTTATTATATCCCCCCCTCTTAAGATTATAAATTATCCTTAAGCTAGAGTTAATACTATATTAAACTAGTATTATATAAGTGTAAAAGTAAAAAGAAATAGTTATAAGTTATAGTTAATTTAGCTAAGTGCTATGATTTGCCCTATTTACTTAAAAAGAATAATATAATTAATAATAATAGGAAAAATAATAAAATAGTAAATATATATAAGCTATTTCCTACTTACTTTTTAACTTCTTTTCCTTTTCTTTTTAAGTATATATAACTATATTACTATAAGTCCCTAATCCTAATTAGAGCCTATTTAGTACTTATATTAACCCCTTATAGAACCTAATTAAATATTATACCTCTTCTAGCTTTATTAAGTACCTTATTAAAGGCGTATTAGATATTATATATTTATTATATCTATTAAAAGAAGAAATACCTAACTTATAATTATATCTTTAATAAAAGTATATTAAAGAAGTATAACTATTACTATAAGTAGAATACTATTTATATACTAGTATATAGTCTAAATTAGGTCTAAACTAGTATTAACCTTATTTTAGATTTTATAGTTCTATAATAAAGTATTATAGCGCGTTATAGTAATTAAGGGATTAAAGGACTAATAGTGTAAATACGAGGATCTAAAGCTAAAGAACTAAGAGGAGAGGAGGGAAGCTCCCTTTAAGTAGACTCTTAGTAAACCCTAAATCCCTATAGGAATTTAGGGTGCTCTAGTTAGTTAGCTACCACGTTACGTAAAGTAAGGGCGTAAGACCTCTTAGACTATAACACTAGAGCTAGTCTTTTTAAGTAGTCACTATATAGTATTATAAGATAAGACCTAAATAATAACTAAAACCTTAGAGATAAGAGAATATTTAAAGTATTAGAAATAGAGTAGGATTTTAAAAGTCTTTATTAAAACTAGTAAGGAAGAGGATAAGGAAGAGGATAAGGATTAGTATAAAAATTAATATAATTTAAAATTAGCTATTTCTTTTATAATTTATAATTACTAATATCTTAAAGGTATACTACTTAGTTAACTACTACTTTTTATCTAAGTTATTATAAAATTTTCTTAAGTATTTTTAAGTAGTTATAATATCTTCTATAACTTATAACTTAGAGTTAAATAGGAAGACGCGTTAGTATAAGCTATTCTTTAGTTCCTTTTTAGTAGCTACTATTAATATTACTACTTAATAGCCTTTAGGCGATTTAGTAGAGAAGTGAAAGCTAATAGTATTAAGCTTAGCCTTAGATTCTAGCTACTAAGTAGTAGGACTAGGAAGATTAATCTATTTATCTTCTAATACTTAGTTAGCTAAATTTCTCTAAATAGCCTTTTCGCCTAATATAAAGAAATTAGAAGGGGGAATAAGAGTAATTAGGTTATTATATAATAATTAGTAGTTAATATAAAGATTAGTAGAATTTATACCTATTATATAACTATTTAATCTTTTTAAATAATAACTTCTTATTTATTTACTACTATTTTTACTAAGTTATAAACTTAATCCACTTATATATTTAAAAGGAGTTAGCTTTATACTAATCTTTAAACTAATTAAAAAAGAGGTTATATACTTAAGTTAAACCTTATTATAAATTATAAGCCTTATCCTTTACCTTATTACTTAAAACTTACTTAATCTCTTTCTTATAGTTAAACTTCTCTTTATTCTTTTATATCTCCTTAAATTCTATATTATACTTAGAATTATATTTAATATCTTCCTATACTAGGTTACTATTATCTTAAGTTATATATAAACTACTATATTTATTATAGTTAAGTTCTTTTATAATTAATCTCTAATCCTTTCCTTATTATTCTCTAAAGCTAGATTAATATAAAGATTAGTATAAAAATACTAGGAAAATACCTCTTTAACCTAATAACTATAATAGAGTTCTTTATTATTTCCTCTTATTTTACTAGTAAAGAACTAAAATATTCTACTAAGTATATAACCTTACGTTTAGCTACTATAATTATACTTTAATCTATTACCTTTACCTTCTTAACTTAATTATAAATAAGATCTTTTATAAGAGCTTTAATACGCTTATACGCCTTTAGAGTATATAGATTTTAAGATAAATCTTTAATTACTTTTCACTTATAACTAGTAGTTTAAATAAAGGAGATTAGTTAAGATATTATATTAGTACTTAATATACTTATATTAGAGTTATTATTAGCTTAAAGTTACTAAGGTATAAAGGGTATATTTTAGCTACTTTCCTATAATATTATAATTAGTATAAAGATTAATATAATATAAGGATAAACTCACCTTTACTTTTAAGGATAAATTAATAATAATTAGTAATACTTTATAATTACTAATACGTTTAGTATACTAATTATAGTCTATTACTACTAAATATTTATAGAGTATAATCTAAATAAGAATTAGTATATTAATTAATATATTAGAATACTAACTTATAAGTAGTAGTATAGAATTATATAATAGTATAGTTATATAATTAAGTAAGTAGAAGTCGAAAAATATACTAATTAAAGTAAAGTAATATTTACTTTTTAATATAAAATTTTATATATATCCTAAATACTCACTTTTAAAGTATATTAAACCTTATTTAAACTATAACCTTAAAATTTTATTATTACTTTACTTTACCTATTACCCTTCCTTTAATTATACTACTTTAGCTCCTTAATTAACCCTTCTTATTATATATCTCTTACTTAATATATATTAATTATTCTACTAATTAAGAGATAAGAGTCGCGATCTATATCTATAATCGATTTTAGTTAAATATTAATATATAACGCGAACTAAGTAATCCTAGTATAAGAGTACTACTACTAGAAAGGCTCCTACTAGTAAGGCTCTAGCTAGTAAGGCTCTAAGAAAATAAGTTAGTAGAAAGGCAGTAGCTATATTAAAGTATAAGAGAAAGTATAGGAAGAGACCTAATAATAAGTTAATTAATAGAAAGATTAATATATTTACTAATTAGATTTATAGCTAAGGCCTTTTAAGAGATTAGGAGATATTAGAAGACTATTAAATAGTTAATCCTAAGGGTACTATTTTAACGATTAATAAAGGAGATTATAGTTTATAAGAGAGAATATAATATATATATTTAAGCTTTAGCTTTAAGTACTTTATAAGAGTTTATAGAGGCGCTTCTTATTATAGAGTTTAAGTATAAGTTATTTCTATTAATTATACTAATTTTTATACTAATCTAATACTAGTAATAAACCTTACTATTATTTATATAAAGTAGGTTATTATCTAGGAAAAGGATATAAAGCTAGTCTAAAGAATAAGGCTAGGAATAATAGGTATTAGTATAATTAGTAAATATACTTATATAATATTATAAAGGAGTTAATTTACTCTAATTATTAGTATAATAACTAGGTTATTAGGTATTAGGGAATTTACCTTTATACTTTAAGGTAAAGTAGTTAGCTAGTAAATAGATTAATAAAATAATTACTTAAATAGTTTTATATTTAATATAACTTGAATTTATAATATTACTTAAAGGACTAGTATAAAGATTAGTTTATTAATTAATTATTTAATATAGAGAGTAGGAGGGGCAGATTCTACTAGCCCCCTCACCGCCTAGACCTACTATTATTAATAATTATTAATAATTATCGATTATTAACTAATTAACGCGATTATCTATCGACCGGCTATCGAGCCTATCGGAGCCCACCCTGAGCATGAAACTTAGTTTCTCGAATCAGACTCATATTCAGAAGACTCATCCGATTCTGAATCAGATCTGTCCGAATCACCCTCTAGGATCTCCTCGACTTTTCCAACCGGATCGTGTGTGCCAGCGAGTCTCATAACAGGCTTGACTTCCTTCGAGTAGAGAATCAATCGCTTTCCCTCAGATTCAACAAAAACAGGATCTTGGATGATCACCGTCTTCAGAACGTCGCACTATACTTGTACGCGCCACGACCAACTCTAAGCTTTCGTGTATCAGATGGCCTGGACTTGTACACCGTACCGGCACAAGCACAACCTCAAATCATCCCCGACACCTCGTTGTGCAATTGAATTTGTTTTCGGGACAGCTCTATCATGGCTCACTCAGTGAGTATATTAAGCTTTGTAAGTTCCTGGGTCTTACCTGGGAAAAGACGGAGGATGGCTGTATTGTGGCGGCAGATGGTTTCATCATCAACCGCCAAGGAAATTCGAGGTCATCTACCTCGACGTCTAACCGCGATCGGGATCTCCTAATCGGATATGAGAGGAGCGAATTAGGATTTCTGTATTGACCAAATGGAGCCAGGGAAGCCCAAGAAGCAAGCGAAGCTCTCTGCCTCATGCATTATTGGGTCGAATAAAAGCATCAATTCGACGCCAGATCCCGAAAACACCCATCTCAAAATTCACAAACTGGATCAGCTCAGAAATACCACCACAGGCTGTATTCATCGTGACACCACTGGAACCACAGATCTTTAACGCAATCGCACTTTATCTCAAGGCTTCTGCCAGCCCTAAAGAAATCACATTCAGTTGGGATCCTTGATCTCCCTGGGGAAGGCATTTGGGAAGGCCGACATTCACGACTTTTCCTCGATAATGAGTTCTGGGGACAACGGAGATTCGGAACGCCTTTGCTCGACTGACAAGAATGGCTGAACGGGAGTAGTGGAAGTCTTCTTGAACCGACCGGCCCGTCCGGAAAGCGATTTCTTGGATATATCCGAAGAAGACACATTGGATCCTGATTCCTTCTCAGACTCTTCGCCATCTTCCTCATACGAGTAACCCGAGTGGACCAGTTTCTGGATGCCTTGGACAAATCCGGCCTCGTTTGGAACAGGTCGAGGAGGCTGATTAAAATCTGAATAGTTTCCGCCAACTTCACGTAGTTCACAGGGCCCTTTCCCTCGCGGCCAACGATTTCCCGCAAATAGCGAACGGATCGAGTGCCTTTCTTCCGAGCGGCTTTGACCGCCGGTTCTGGAGCAGGATCCAAAATGTCGTCAATATCAGCTCGTTCACGCTTCTTCCTTGCAGCCGAATCCACGAAAGCTTCAAGTTCGACCAGTCCGTCCTTGATAGGGATGTCGTGGTCATGAACTTAGCTCAAGTCGTAAGTTTATATTCAAACCCGTTTCCCAAAGCACCTTTTGTGCTTGACAGGTTTAGGTTCTTCGTCGACGACGTAAATTCTTCCAAAGACATATCTGAATCGCTGGGGGCAAAACTGTATGACGATCGGGAACCCAGAGATCCAAATCCTGACGATCGACTGAAGGCCGATTCAGAGAATTCGAGGTTCGTCAAATACAAAGAAGAGGATCTTCCGTATACTATTTCCTTCAGGTAGGCAACCTCACAATGAAATTTAGTATGGCCCAATTCATCACAGTTAAAACAAATTATGTCTTGCTGTTTAATATTGTAAGTTTGTGTTCCATTAATAAACGGATTCTTCAAAAGGGAACGAGGCGGAAGCTCCTTATTTCCATTGCCAAACCCTTGGGAACCCTTCTAGTCATTGAGTTTTCCGAGCGGCTTTGTATCAGACGCAAATCTCACTTCCTTGGCGTCGGATTAACGAGCCGTAATTGATTTTAGGTCAGCCGGACGGTGCCGGGGAGCGCTTTGGGAATCGCCACTAGGACTCGGGGGAAAGACTAGGCTTCCCTGGGGAACTGGTCAGTAAAACTGAACACCTTGTCGGGGAAACTGAAATCCTGGTTGGGGAAACGTACACGCCTAGTATGGATTATGGGAAGGGAACCGGAAGTAGGAGCTTTGATCGGGAATATTCTAAGAAGGCTGGGGGAATCTCGACCCCCTAGTTCCTCTATTCAATTTCGCAAAGACAGAACTCGCCGAGCGGCCGTAATGTGAGCATCAGAATAGCTTCAGCTGCTCCAATTCTAGCTTCGCCGCAAGGCGAGCTTGGATCTCCATCGTGACGATTCCTCGCTGAGTTTGCAACAGAATCTCGTATGAGTGAACTAAAGAACCCGAGGTCGTGACTAACTTTCCTAACGCAGCGTTGCGTAAGATTTCGTAGTGTATGCATTCAATAAAATCAGAAATGATAATTTGAAGCACGAAAAGTTCAATTGTAGACAGAGTCTTTCCGGTCTTGGGAACGTCACTGCCATGTGCCCGACGAACCAGATGAGTGGTTATCTGATAATAAGCGAGGAGAGGTTCGTCGGCTCCCTGGGAAAGCTGCTTGATTTCCGATTGGACATCAACTTCTGAAGTATCGGAAACCTTGGCAGAAAACTAGGCTCTCAAAGCTTCCTTGAACTCCACAACATCCTCCGCATTTACGGAATCCTTTCGAATCGGATTCGGATTCTGGATGTCATTGATGACCTCTGGGGAATCTTCTGTGCTCGTCAGAGTATTCGAGGTTGATGCAGGGGTATGGAGGCGTTCGAGTTACGTGTGGAGGGGAAATACTGAGGTTCCGAGGGGAATCTCCCAGTCTACGCTCTTCTGATAGAGCATCTGACATTGGCAGATTTCGAATCAATTGATCAAACGACGTGTCGGAGGATTCTGAACTTGAACTCAATAGGGTTTCCGAGTGTACAGCGATTCGACGTCGAGAAGGGGTATGCTATTGACGATGCAGGATTGCGATGTGGCGACGGGGATCAGCCAATCAATGCGCTCCCTGAAGTGTGTTTTCCGATCGGCGTTTCCCAGGCGTCTCTAGTGAGGCGAAGTGTATGGCCGTCCGGGATTTCGAATCACAGCCCTATAGAGCAACGCGGGGTTCCTGAAGAGAATACACAGGTTCCTGATCTGGACCTTGTATTGGCAGAATCGCGATTTGATAGTGCAAAGGTGATAATTTGATAGACAGGATTCTGTCGCACGAAAGGCCTCGTTCGCGATCCACTGATGAGCCTTTACTAAAAGTGAAACACCTCAGCACAATGATCCCGAAAGAGGACAACGTTGGAAAAAGACGGGACTGACCTTCTTGATCGAAACCTCGAGATGTAATCGAGATTTTGATGATCGCTGGGTTTCGGCAGCAGACAATCGATGGAATCAAAAAGAGGAAGAAGGATGTGGATTGGAGTACTGTGATGGATATTAGCTAAGTAGACCCTGCGAGCCTAAGGCTACTTTCGAACTCGACCCTGCCAAGGGACAGGGATTGGCCGGGCCGTGCCGCGCTTCTACGAGGCTAGGCCTAATTAAGAAACGCCACTTCTCCGCGCCTCTCGCCGCATTTCAACTTTAAAGTCAACAACGACTCATACGCAAAAGTTTTCTTTCTACGTCAACTTTCGCACAACAAGGCGCGTGTACGATACCATACTGATGCGCCGCTCACAAGATTTCTCACAAGACTCCGCCAGATATTGAACGTGCTAGGGCGAAGGACGCCCCTTCGAGACGGACATGGCTGAGGGCGATGAAATTGCTTCGGTCACCAGCGAGTCAGATACAGGTTTCTTGGATTTTCAACTTATCCCTCGGAACCCTGATGGCATCGCTCCGGATCACAACATCGAATCGCACCGTCTTCTGGCGTCCATCTGTCCGTTAACCTTGTATAGACAGGGTGTCATGACCCATTTCCACCATAAGAGTAGCACCTGTGGTATGCGAGCTGTATGCAGGGTAAGAGAACCCGGTAGAGGTCTATAATCTTCTTGGATTCTTACCACCTTATAGGACCATCTCCTGGGAAAATGCTCCAAAAAGCAATGTCGGGACGCGCACGTCAAGTTCACATGTAACGATTTCATCGTCAAGGGCAGCTGTGACATCAGCAGGCTGCACAACGGTGGGGAAGACCATCATAAGTGGTATGAGCACGAGAATGACTTGGACCTCCGACTTTACTTGGCAAAAAGTTGCGCTATCCACTGGGAAAACCCCACCCTTCCCGAGGACCTCATCAGACTAGAGCCTCTGGCGTTCCACAAGGACATTGCGGCACAGGCACTGTTTCTGGATCAAGAGATTTTACCGTTGAGCTCTAAATATCCAGGGGTGCCGTTTTCTAGTATCTTGGAAATCGAACCTTCCGTCGTTCTTCCACCTGGATCGATGACAGTTGCTATGAACCGCAAGCCCTGGACCGAAAAATCAGACGACAAGGGCCAAGACAACCGTAGAGACACGATTCTGGTAAACAACATACCGGAGGGTACAACGGAGGATGAGATTCGCGCTTTCTTCTACTCATTTGGTACTTTCAAATACGCGAAAGTTCTTTCTTCGAAAGTTCTATATCAAGAGAGTTCCGCGTCGAAGGTGAAGGGTGGAGGTGGTTTTTGCACTGCTTTCATTACGTTTACGGAGCAGGATGCTGGGGTAGAAGCAAAGACTAGGATGCATGGATATCCAATGGGGAGCAATCGTCTCGTTGTGAAGTGGCCCAATTCCGCTTCTCGTCAACACTCTGGTAGATCCAATGAAGGCAACGAACCAATTCTCCGACACTATGGCACGCTACATCCGGCATTGTCTGGGTCGCAGGAGGAGATGACCGCTCGAGCTTTCGGTAGGCACTATGAGGTATGGAAAACAAAGCCCCGTTATGTTCGAGTTTCGATTCTGATACTTGTAGACCGGTCACATGAATGTCCCACTTCATACCCAATTGCCTGTCAATGAATTTGACGAGCGGGAACATGCCATAGAAAATGGTGCCAACATTGACGAATCAACATTCCATCTTCCGTCAGGAATCTTACCTGAAGATAGGCAAGACTATCAACGCAACGGCTATTATGACCACAGGATATCAGACCAACTTCATCACCAATCTTCTCTCTTCACTAACTTGGGTGGGCTGCCCATTTGGGGCGCAGATTGGTATACTCCCAATCCCCACTATCCCGGAGTTCAACCAGAGAGTTCCACATATCATGCTGCCCTTGACAACATGCATACGTTCAACTCATTCAACCCCCAAGAACAACACTATGTTTATGGCAGAGTCGAACATTTAGGCTCTGTAGACATGCAGTCCTCTCAACGTACTTTGGAGGAACATGATCGCATCCGAGTAGCCAAAGAGGATGACAACCTCGCATTGGAGACAAACAATCGTGGCCATTATCATGAGGATGAAGATGATCAAGGCGCGAAGATACTGGAGGATGTAGATGACGAGGCAGACGTTTACCGGACAGGTACACAGCGTGCAGGACTACTCAAATCGCTCGGAAGAACTCGGTCTCTCTCCATTTAGAGAAGTCGTGATTTAGGGATTCTGACTCTTTGAAACACGGTTATACATCTCACAGATACTCTGGTAGCAGATGTATTCATGTCTCGTGCATGTCAAAATGCTCACTTAGTTGCTCACTTAGTTGCTCACTTAGTTGCTCACTTAGAAGCTCACATAGAAATCATTGAGAACCATCTTGAGCCTGACCCTCTGTTAACGCGAAGTAACTTGGTAGGCGTTCCCTGATGTGCGAAGTTTTAAGGTTGGACTTAAGTCTGTCACGTGGGAAATAATTCACCTTCGTACCAAACTCCACCTTCGTGGAAGATCGAGCTAGAAAATTCTTCACACAACAAGGGCAATCTCAGATCTTCTTGAACCTGCACCGCAAAGCCAAACGGTGTTCTACGTTCTACCAGACCACGAAGCGAACGTGTCTCACTGACAAAGCTACTATTACAGCCATTTCTGTTGTAATTATCCCTTCCATACGCTCTGCATCACCAAGTTTTGTTTCTACTTGGGCTAACATGTTAAGGCCAGGGTACTCTCGTCATGACCATGGAGGATTCCACGACCACAGCAGAAGGTAATCTTCATTGATTCATACGGATGAATAAGGCTGACATATGTAACAGAAATGGAGAATACGGGAACACAAGAGCCACACGGGAAGTTAGCAGAAGTTTCCAGTTCCGCAACTCCACAGGCCTCAAGTACTTTGCCAGCCCCTAGCATCCGAAAATCATTACTGACAGGTGCTACAGATACGCCAAATCCACCACCTCGTGTCCTGGAAGCCAGCCGACTCGCCAAGCAAATGCAATTATACGATGAACTCGATGCCGCCTTTCAATCCTTCAATATGTGGGCGTTTCGAGGCGATGCACGCGTGTCTGCAGAAGAGGAGAAGGCAGCAAGTCGGGCGGGTAAAAAACTTCGAGAGGTTGTCCTGCTTTATGGCAAACGATACGACTTCGCTTACCTGTACTATGACTTCGATGACCTCCATGTCAAATTTATCTTCAAGGCGGGAAAGTTTGGTCTAGCTGCAGAGGAGCGTCTGCATAAGATCGACAGGGCGCTTCACGCATATTGCTCTTACGTCAAAGAGATGGGGCTGGAGGCGATCGCGCAAGACCAGATGCAACTGGACGCTCAGATGAATAGGGCTTCGAATTCGAACAATCTGTACATCTGATTTCACGGGGATTCGAAGTCGAGGGCAGTGCAATGGGGAGGAATAGAGAATGCAGAGAATATGGACGAGGCAGGACTACCACACAACACAGCCCATCCAGAAGCTTACTTAGGAAATCACAAGATGCTCATTTAGAAACCAAAGAAATTAAATGAAAAGTGAGAACCGTCTCGTGAAATCTTCGGGGCTGGGGTAGGGTAAAATAGTCACGTACTGGTAAACGAAAGAACTGCAGCTGAAATCGTAGTAAAGTATAGAAGCTGGATGTGGTTTATGGGATCTAAAGTGCAACTGTCAACTATCTCCTCTCTCTTAATCAAATACTATGTAAAAATCTTCAGTTTGCACAAGGTCGAGGTGATTTTCTGTACTAATTACGATTATGCAACTGCTGAAGCTTGACTTGCAAGAGACATGTTCACTAGCACAGGCCGTAGAAATATTGTGACAGGTATTTTTCCTAAGTGAGCGCTAAGTGAGCTTACGATAGAGAATTGCCAGCTTGATGCCGAGACAAATTCATTGTTGATGCTGAAGACTAGCTTTCAGGAAACGCATGGCTAGATGAGAAAGCCACCCTCTCGATCCGAATCCTTTTGCTTCTGCCTGTCTGACTCTGCGTAGTGGATAGCTCGGAGGCTATTCTCTGTAGCAAAGCGAACATATGCCTCAGTTGCATCCAGAACCCGGCCCAGTAGCTCTCCCAGTAGATTTTCGATACCGACAGGAAAAGCCGTCAAATTTGTGACCTCAAAGAGCATGAATGTAGCCTTGTCAACCGTGCGCTGATCACAGCGAGGATTTTCTTGAATGCCATGATCCAGGATAGCGAGCTTGATTTCTTTCAGCCAATAAATGAATGCGTGACCGATATCGTAACCCAATCCAGTGAGCTCGCTGTTATTGACCAGAGAACCGAATGCATCGAGTGCGGATTGAAGGTCGACGAAGAGTTTGTTACGATGGGACTCGATCTCTCCCTGAGGTTCTGGGTCAATGCATTGTCAGCGTGGAGGTCTATTTGACTGCATGTGTATATTTACCGGTGGCTTGATTAGAAGGCGGAAACACTGGACGTCTTGTTGCCTCGTTATCTGTTCACGATGTCAAGCCTTCTTCTACTGACAAGGACAGATTTGAAGAGAGACTCACACGCATTAAGCCTAGGGTCCAATTGTTCTGCGCCATCTCCTGAATACTCGTTGGCCATTATGACTGATGGAAGGTGAGCCAAACGTGAGCCAGATGCGAGCAGCCTTGTACAGACCTCCGATCTGTGAACGACTGCTTTAATGTCAGTCGCTGCCATAAGACAAAAAGATGGCCATATATATTCTTACTTTATTGTGTAGATCTGACGGACAGTGTTTGTGTTGTGATGGGTGATTGGGTGGGAGGTTGTAGTTGGCAAGGGAAGGTTGGAGTCGCGGAAGGTCCTATGACGCCAACAGCAAAATCAAATTCAAAGTGAAAATTCGGACGGAGTGGGAAATTTCAACTGATACTCTCCGCGAAAGCACGTGATGAGGCGATTGAATAGCTTCCAGGCGCAAGGGATCTGGGAAGGGTACTGCAAATGGCAAGATGATTTGAACACGACACACTTTGATTTTGATTTTCTTATCCATCAACGAGCTTCCAAGCAAGTGGGAGCGGGGCTGGCTATGAATATACGGAAGCATAAGGATCGCTATTGTGACAGGTCACTTCCAAGTCAGAGTGTAAGTCAGATGAAACTTTTTTTTCTTGTGATTATTCTTGTGATCTTTGTCTGCTACTACCGACATCTACCAGTTGTGCAGCCGTGCAAAATGAAACGACTAGGTATTGGGATTCACAGCTTCTGTTGTCACCACGAGCTCGAAGAGTCTTTGGCGAGGTTGGACCGCATGATGGAACTATGGGACCGAGTTGAATAGGTGATTTGAGAGAACGTCCAGCACAACTTCCAGTATTTGGTAGAGTTCGAAAATATCCTGAGTCGATAGTGGTGAAGCGCTCAAGTGGTTGGCTGGAAAAGGAGGAATCAGTAGCCGTCAGCTTGGTAGAACAAGTGTACGTACAGTCCACGTTTGAAGTAGATTCCCCAGATTCCGCGAGGGTCATGCAAAACCTAGCAATCAAGTCGTTGACGTTTCGAATGCCAGCCTGCTCAATACGATTTTGAAGGGAAGGATATTGGCTTTCGTGTTGTGGCTGTCGATCTCAACTGATTAGCAGCCGTTTCTAAACTAGGATTTGAGTGCAACACACCTCATTGTCAGATGCTGCTTCGGGATTGTCGCGTGTACTACGAGCTTCGGCAGATATCAGCAATATGCAGTGAAGGAAGTGACGATGAGTGTGTACCTGGGACATCCTCACCCTGGCCGCTTCCCGAGTTGGTTGCCATTCTGGCCTGTTCTCCTACGCGCGAACTTGGATGCGGGTCGAGCTCTTCTTGGTGGAGCTATAAACATGATGTAAGCTTTAGCTTCGTAGATACGAATATGTCACTGGATGTCTTGGGACATGCACGTACATTGGTCAGAGCTGGAAGTTCGTTGCCTTGCTCGTGGAAGATTGCCGGCAGCTAACCAGATGAACAAGTTGTGCAGGCTCTTCTCGGAAGGGGAGACTTGTGTGATTTTAGGCGAGAAGCAAATGGCGCTAAACTCAAATTAAGTCAATGTGGGAATTTCAGAGACACTGTAAAGTTACTTGGGAGCCTGCAAGCCCTTACACAAACATATTGATTCTACGGCTATCCACTGTCAACGACGAGGCCTACTAGAAACTTCTGATTGACCACAATCATATTGAAATCTACAACCGGATGTGAAATAAGACTCGAAGTTGGGTAAACTGACGAAAACTTTCACCTTTGTCACTGTCCAACTTTATCACTGAGTACTCTAAGCGTGACTGTGTTGCTGAGAATCAGTGAGTCTCGACAACGGGCTAAAAATCCGTGGAACAGCGATGTATAAGAGGAAGTTCGCACTTCTCTATCGTTTCACCTTCAAGGAAAGGTAGTGACTGGTAAATTTCACCACATAAAATTTTCCCGATCTATAACTCCGCTACCGACAACCCTGAGAGAACAATATCAATCAGCACGACTGGGCCGCTCTAGTCTCGGATCGTATGGAATTCAGTGACAATTCGAGTGTTCTTCAACGACGATAGGAGGCAAGTAATATCATTTCTTCTTATAGTCCCTGTTAGCCTTTTACTGTTATTTGTTGGCTTTTGCGATTTGAGACAACGGCTACGTAACCCGGCGAACCATTATCTGACTTTGAACTTTAGGCACCTCGAATATGGATAAGTCAAACTCGTCTTTCGACATGGATACATTTGGATACTCCAGAAGTCCCAGCTGTAGCAGCCGTGGAACCAGCATCACCACCCAAACGCCCAACTCTTGAGAAGCGGAGCAGTGTTCTTGGCTCACTTGGGAAGATCCTCTGGCCATTTGGCTCTGCGGCACCGGTGCAGACGGGCATTGAGGGAGTTGAAGTTCCGGCAGCAGGTTCGGATGCTCCGAAGGTGCCAACTGTCCTGGTTACGGAGGTACCGCCCACGCCGGAAATCGAGATCTGAGGAGAAGTGCTCTTATGGATTTGTGTCTGGATTGACGAAGAACGGATATATGATAATTCTTCAATGTGTTCTCTTCTGATGTTTAAGTCATGGGATGTTGACAAACCAGTTTGAAGATTTGAAGCATGTGTACTTGAAACATGTTGTCTCAGAGCTCTTGGATTTTGTGTACTTAACGGATTTGGAGCTGATTGGACATAATATCACTGAGGCATCGTTGGAAGGGCATATAATAATATTAGATTCCTCTCCATCGAGGCCATTCGTGTAATAAATTATCTCATGCCCACGAGAAGTGCTCGGAGTGCAAATAAACTCCACCAGTCTTGGAGCCTTTGAGAATCTTCAGGTTTTCCGCGGCGACAGCATTGCGAACGTCGTTTTGCATAGTCTCAGGACCACAGACAAAGACACTGAGCGATTGACCTGCGTCTGCCACCTTGGCTGCCTCTTCCTGAACAATCACGGATAGCGCAGGCCGACCCTTGAATTCTTTACCTAGCACAGTAATTTGATGTCCGTCTTCCATGCTATTTATCTTCTCGGCTGAAGAGGAAGAGTCCTTCGAGCTCATTACAGTTTCTGGACCTTTCTTCGATAGCTGAGCCTCTTCTGCTGCGTCTCCAGTTAAGTACACCTGGACACGAACACTGGAGGATGAATCTATTGCTGAGTGCTTCGATAAAAGCTCGCCAACGGTCTTGAGAAACCATTGGCGGCTGCTAATGTCTCGAGTTGCCAGAATAACACGAAGTGAGAGAGGTCCAGATTGGCTACGTCCATGACTAACCATAACGGGAAGAGTTTCTTTGGCATCCGCGAGCGCAACTTGTCCGTGCTCTTCATCCGCTGGCACCAAATGATTCAAACCGTGCTTGACAAACCGCTCAATGAACGGCAAGCACCATCCGGCACCTGAACCGCCCGCGATGACGACGAGATGATCGGCGTTGTTAAATTTCTGTAAATTAATACCTCCGTAAGGACCATCAACAAGCACGGGGACTGAGGCTCCTGGCAGTTCTAGGGCGTACTGATATAGTTTTGCAGTGAAGCCGCGTTGATGGCGAATGTAAAAGACGAGTTCAGACTGCTCATCCGGGTCCGCTGAAGGCGAGGAGCAGATGGTGAATGGATGAGCCGTGATAGCTTGTAGCAGACCAAAGCTTGTGAAGCGCAGGAAACAATGTTGCCCGGGTGTCCAATCAAACTTGGCTGGAATCGTGATGCGAGTAAAGCCATTGTTTTCGACGGAGATCTGGGCTTTCTGACTAACGCCATACTCGAAACAGGTACGAACCCAGGGGTAGACGTAACATGGGACATATACGGCGGCGGTGGCGACAAAATAGTTCCTGTAAATATATTAGTGCCTGCAGGATGTTATGATAGTTGATTCTTACCATGATGTGAGCGTCCAGTCGCAGTGCCAAAAGAATGTCACTATGAATATGACAACAGCGAAGAGATGTGTCGCCTTGAAGAATTCATAACCAAGAGTTCTATACACTTGATCAGCTGCATCCTTCGTACTCATGGCTTTTTCATCGACACTCACCGAATTATACTGTGGGATGCAAAGGTAAGCCACGCTTGAAAAATTAACGCAACGATGCCTGTCCAGTAGAATATGAGATTCGAGGCGAAATGGTACTCCATGTCATGCCACTTAATGTGGTAGACAATGAAGGGGAACGTGTGCATGAGTGCCAGGATAAAGAAGGCATAGGAAATCCATCTGTGGAAGACTTGAAGTCTCTCGTGTGAGACTCCGGTGAATAATGTAATCCAGTTCGCCTTAGTCGCGGTTGCACTGGACTTTGTTAGTATTTCGAAAGCTTTGCCGTACCTGACTGACTTACAAGACAAACGGCATACATGCCAGCGCAATCCATCCTGATCTGGTGGCTAGGGCTGGCGAATTACCAAATATTTCACTTGACCAGTAATAAGGTTGTGGAACCAAGTCCATACCTGCAAATCAATCAGCTCAACGACGTGATTTTCATAAAGCATCTTCTGATTGCAACTTACAGAAGAAGAAAACAGTCCCAACAAGCCCTAACAGCAAGACTCCAACGGGAGCTGAGTTCCATCGAAGTGATTTCATGTGGAAGCCACGGTAAGACAAGTATCGAATAACGGCAATCAATTTCTGCCATACGGGAGGCCCTCGAAACTTGCGATGTCCAAGCAGTTGCGTTGAAATGAAATGGCCAATTATGAACACGCCAATGGTGCACGTGAAAAATGCCACTGTTGGCAGCGCAAAGACATAATCAGCTATGTACCTGGAGAAAACAGGTCAGCTGGTTTCATGTTTTCTTCATAACAGATTCGTTCGCACCAAAAGTGCCAGCGTTGTTTATAAAAGTCGCATTGCTCCGTCGTGAGCGGATCGCACTCAAACGCACGGCCAGAATCTAACTGGAGAGGGTAGGTGAGCCATGCCAGTGACATTGTTGATATACTCGGGTGCTTGATTATTTCCTGGCCTGTGAGTTATACAGAATGATCCTTTTGCTAGACCTCGTGGGCGATGGTGGTAGAAATTTGAGCAGGATGAGGAGCAATCGAGGTTGAAGACCTACGGCTTCTCTTTCAGAGCCGATGCGACCTTGCACTTGCAGATAGAGGTAGCTAATGTCCCACGCGCATATTTGTATTACGTTGTTGTAACTCTCTTTTGCTGCTGTCGCCGTAGATTCAGGCATTTTATTGGGACCGCGCTGCAGCAAAAGTGGTCCTGTAAGAAGGAATGGCCTCTTATCAAGCATTAATGGGTGATTACTCCGCGGTGGTGGGTCGTGGGCGGAAACCAAGAGGCTAAAGAGCATGATAGAGCTTGTTTTTGAGCATGTTTGAGCAGCTTTTGATGGCAAGGGCTCGTAAGCGCAAAGTATGATTTGGTCTGGGGCTATAGGTCTTGGCAAGACTCGAGGCCCCATAGCAATTGGCAATATCTCTGTACCTATGGGACTCCTTCTTCTAGCTGCTTGGCGAGCGGTAAGATCGGCATCAGATGATATATAGGACGTGCAGAAAGCTCTTGTTGAGCTGGGGCTACCATTTATTAGTTTGTTAACCCACTATTTCTTGTCAGTTACAACACTTACACCAAGGACGGCCCCAAGCACGCACATTTCTACTTCCATCTCAATTCTATCTTAGGGGATAGTGCATCCAATTTTCCACACCTCTATGCCATAATATCTCCAATACCAAATATGGACAGCATGTCTATGGCCACCATGACAGCGTCTATGGCTATGGCAGCAACAAGTACCATGGACATGTCCATGGCCACTTCGACTGCCAGCTCGTCATCTGACACGACGATGATGGGAATGGACTCAATGGCCATGACCTTTTTCACCGCGACAGATACGCCTCTTTACTCGATGTCCTGGATGCCCATGTCGACTGGACAGTATGCTGGAACTTGCATCTTTCTGATAGCTTTTGCGGCCATTTTCCGAGCTTTGCTAGCAGTTCGAGTCAATCTCTTCGAAGTCCTGGCAGTGGTCAAACACCGACGAAGGGCAGAACTGATGGATCCATATGCCAAACCAACAAGTTCGAATACCCGCCCATGGAGAGCCAATGAAGCTGTAATGCTGGGGTGCATGGACGTTGTTCTTGCAGGCATTGGATATCTCCTGTAAGTGTGACCGTGAATGTCAGATTAGAACTCAGACTGGTGGCTAACTTTTTTGATAGTATGATTGCGGTGATGACTATGAATGTTGGCTATTTCATGTCGATTCTTGCTGGTGTTTTCTTGGGAAGCGTGGTCTTTGGTCGCTTCATGTCTCACTCAGCAGCTCATTGAGCTAAAATATGGCTCTAAGCATCCAATGCATCCGAAGATACTAATCCTAAGATCATGCATTGAGAAGCTTGTTGTCGTAACTCATGCATTGCGCATGCAGGCATGCGTTTGAGGGAGGTATTTCATTTACGTACTTGCAATATTTCTAGTCGAGAACAAGCCAACCCAATAGACGAGGAATATGTCCTGAGGTGTATATCTAGAGTGATTTCTGATTTTCCCTATGGCATGTCTGGCTTCTTTCCGACACCCTAACAAAAATCAGCGAATTTCTTCGTGGAGTACCGTTGCTCACTTGGTTATCATTATTCACCGTACTCCTGTTACGATTCGCAATTAGTAGGCTCCTCCACTCTGCACCGTCGGAAAAGGTGGGACCTCAACTTCCACCAACTCAGCACCAATTCCCCTCTTGACAGCCTCATCGAGGATAACTCCAGTAGCAGTAGCTCCCACCCTATCAACACCAATGGCCTTCACTCTCAACAGATCATCCAGGGTTCTCACACCTCCAGCAGCCTTGAGCTTCACCTTCGGCCCAATATGCTTTTTCATCAATTCCAAATGCTCAATCGTCGCTCCTTTGTAATTGTAATCACCGTTCGGCTGCTTCACAAATCCATAGCCTGTGCTGGTTTTCACGAACGCCACGCCGACTTCCGTGCAGATCTCACAAAGCTTGATGATCTCCTTCTCTCCCAGATCTAAACCTCATCAGCCCCTCTCTCTTTTCACCATTTAGAAAGGAGTTGGAACTCACAATCATTCTCAAAAATCACCTTCAAAATCCCACCCCTCTCCGTAACCGCCTTGTTAACCTTCTCAATCTCTCCCTTAACATACTCCCACTTCCCACTCAGAACCCGACCCACATTAACCACCATATCAATTTCCTTGCCACCCTCCTCCACCGCCCTACTCGCCTCATACATCTTACACTCAGTCGTTGAATTCCCATGCGGAAAGCCGATGACGGGGCAAACAAGCACGGAAGAGCCTTCGAGCAGCTTCTTGGCGAACAGGATGTGGTACGGCTTCACACAAGCTGTGGCAACGGAGTATTTTCTTGAGATGGCGAGACCGGCGGAGACGTCGTCGTCTGTCATGGTGGGGTGGAGAAGGGAATGGTCGATCATTTTTGCGAGGTCCGGGAGCGAGGTGAGGACGGTTTTGGGGCGGGTTGATGCCATGGTGAGATATGGGCGAAGCTCAATGCTCAAATAATGTAAAGGAGATTTGAGAGAGCTGTTTGGATTTGCTAGTATAGCTCAGGCTTGTGGTTGTTGTTGTGAAGTGGGGGTTCTCACGTGAAGCCTAAAGCCCCTCCAAAAATTACCCCGCAGTAACCCCGCGTTTTTTCACAACCGATCAGGGAGGTCGCAGGCCACGAACAGACATTAAATAGAAAAGGCCAAGAATGAAACTTCTGCTCATGACTTAAAAAAGTTCGGTAGACCAGAATTTAGTGGGGAAAGGGCGTGTATTATTTTGCTGTTATGTTTATGAATTTACTACCCCCTTTTTTTCGCTTGAGAATCTTCAGGGGCTGTTTATGGTGCCTCTAAGCTTTCTGACTGAGTCTATGTTGACTGGGCCTAATACTAAGAGGTTAAAACTCGTCCTGGCTCAAGAACCGTAAGCCTAGACATTTATGCTTATTTAGTTTCACAAATCATTCAATTTTGTTGTTTGTGACCGCTTAGGCAGGTACGACTTACTTGCAACCCTTTCATGGACGATCAGAGCCGGATGGAACATTGCGGTCGTTGATTTGTCTATGAAGTGATCCTTCAGCTAGACTCTGCTCTCTTACCCTTGCTTAGACCTGACAAATGGTAAACTAGAAGGGTTTCAAGACTTCTAAACACCATCTCTCGATCTCTACTTCCCACACCCCAGCAACCAACTCAACATATCGACAATCGCCATAAAGCCATACCCAAGAGAAAACTCCCTTACCCCGCCGTCTTCCCTCTAACACCTCTAAACATACTAACAGTCCTACTAAACTCCTCCTCCCCCTCTTTGACCTCCCACCCCCACCTCCTCAATTCCACATCTGTGTACGCCACCTCCCTCCACCCAAGCTTCTCATAAAGCCCTTTCCCCGCTGGACTCGCCTCAATCCAACACTCAAGCCCCTCCCTATCCGCCATCTCCAGCCCCCACTCCAACAACCTCTTGCCTACCCCCATCCTTTGAAACCCAGGATGCACCCCCAAAATCGCCATATACAGATACCCCTTCTCCTTCACGCCTTCCCTTGCATCCATAAACGCATTCCTCTTCTCATCTAAGCTGCCGAAGAACCAATTTAGCAGCTCAACGTTGGCGTCGGGGGCGAAGCCAGAGGTAGGCCAGGGGAAGTGAGGGCCGGCGGTTTTGAAGAGATTCCATTTTGCCATGCCGATGATTTGGCCAGTTGAGAGGGTGGCTTTGTAGTAGATGGCGGAGGGGTCGGTGTGGAAGAGTGCTGTATGGCGGGATGCGGCGAGGGGGGCGGTGTGGGGGCCGGGTACACCAAAGAAGAGGGTTTCTTCTATTATGGGTTAGCAACGAATCATTCTGTGGAATAGAGAACCTGGTGGTGAAGCCTCTCCGAGTTAGTGCTACGGGAGGTTGGGGTACAGGGGAAAGAAAGGGGTGGTTACGGGGCCCGACGAAAGCGGCTACCTCGACAATAGCGAGGGGCAGGAAATCGTCTTCCGAAGTTATGCGGGCGATTGTAAAGTCTATAGGTGGTGCAGCCATCTTTGTGGGTCAGAGGTGACTGGGGATATTTTTATAGATTGAGAAAGGTGGAGGAGAAGAACGATGACGTGAAAGGTCTGCGAAAAAACGACCATATATATGTCAAAAGTGGGGGGATAGTCTGAATTTTTGCGGAGTTGGATTTGGGGAGATCGAAACTTTGCTGAAGTGAGTCATAAATTTGAATGCTGTTAGTTTATTCTTATACGGCTGCCAGGTTGAGCGTGGTGCTGATTGGTTGAAATGAAGATCACCGGACTAGGACGGCTTTGGAAGAACTACTTAATAAGACGGTAAGTGGTTGTACCGGTCATTAAGATAGCTCAAATGTGAGAAATTGCTGGTATTGGGCGAGGTAAATGTACAAGATGATAGTCGAACGCCGTGAGTGCTTTCTTAGTATCATACAACCCTTTTTCCCCACACCACATGCTAATCAAGTGAGACTGCAAATGGAATACCCAATGCCGACATGGCCTCACAATGTAATAACACATTACGCGTTCCTCATCGCAAAATCTTTCATGATCATCAATCATAATTCACCCTCCCCTGTTCATCATACTCTGCCCACTGACCAGCCCACCTTTAACAAAGGCACCCTCTCCTGACGTCGCAGGTCGTACTTGGTCCCTTCGAAACACCGCTGCTCTCGGGATATCAGCTAATGGATGGTCCGGCGTTGTTGCTGCTTCCACCAATGGAATTCCTTCAGGTGCAGTAACACCGTGACCTTTTCCAGTCTTATCCCATTGCGGCGCCTCTTTATACTGCGGTGTGAAATCAAGCAAAGGCTTTGGCATCTTCTGCGTCGGTTCTCGTTGAATCCCACCCCCTGGACCAGCCGAAGTTGCTGGTCGTCTAGTCCGACTCGATTTCATGGATAGTGTACGGCCCGAAGTCTCATCAAGAAGTCCACCAGCATTAAATGGCCCAGCTGATGGTTTGCTTGCTGCGGCGTCTTTTTCCTTTTGACGTTGTCGTTGGGAAGGTGTTCGTCCCAGCAAGCCTGAAGACGAAAATTCCTCCGCTTCTGGAGGGAGGCGATACGAAACAGGTGGTGGGTGACGCTTGCTTTCTCGCGGATGCAACGAGCCGCTGTTGCGAAGATGGGAGGGTATCTGCCTAGGTCGGTTCTCATCGTCTGAATCATTGTCGCCTCCTGAGCCAAAGCGGTCAAGATTCATGAGGGGTGCAAAAGATCCAATCGTGTAAGGGTTCTCGTCCACGGAGACTTTGACGCTATGTGTAGGTCCGCCTCTGGTGCCTGGTCGAACTTCCGTGGTGAGTTCTGCAACCTTCCGAACCTTATTTTCAGCGTTTCCCTCGCCCTTTTTGTTCACCAGATACCAGCTCCGCCATTGCTGGACTGCTGTGTACCATTTCTCGGAGAGTTCCGCGTCATCTGTACTGAAGAAGTGTACGAAGTTCTCGGTATTTAGAAATATGGCAGTTTTTTGTTGGCTTTTGATGGCGTAAGTATGTTTCTTTGGTGGCTTGAGATTCTTCCGTATTTGCTGAGGTGTCAAAGAATATATATCGAAATCGGTTAGATGGCATAAACTGACGGAATCTTTCTCCGAAGTTTTGGCCCCGGCCTTTTTAGCCATAAATATTTGACCAGATGGAAGTAGGGTAATATATCGCTTGTTCCATTTCCCGGGCTTCTGGGAATGGTACATATATACTGTGACTGGTGGAGGAACTTCTTTTGGAACAGACGAGGCCTCCGGATCCGTGTCGAACCTGGGAGTATCTGAATTCTGGAGCAGAAACGCATTTTGTGTATCTCGATCCCAGGAATTCATAACATCACGAATATGCTCATACCGACGTATTCGACGCTCGAGGCCAAGTTGTGTATAAGATTCAATTAGAATGGCCGTAGATGGAATGATATTATGTGTCATGATATTCGCAGCAGAATGGATGATATCGACTGGTGTCGTTTCGGGAGTAATTGGAAGATTAATAGAAGATTGTTTGCACCGGATGAGTACTCTCTGGACATGATGTTAAGATTCCGAATATTATGATTTCAGACACAACTCACCCGTTCTCCTGCATTGGAAGCAGACATTGGCGCATCGAGCTGCGGGACAATACCACCTCCCCCTTTTTCAATCCCTCGAGGCGCCTCATTGCTCTTCGTTGTTGTTAACATTGCACTCTCAGGTTCCCTCTTCACTGTTGGTGGCGGGCCCGTTTTCGTCTGGGCTCTTTTCCTTGAGAAAAATCGTAACCTTTCTCTTGAGCTTGTTGGGGATGTGGGAACAGCAGCATCCAGCTCTGCTTGAAGTCGCTCCAAATCCTTGCGCTTCTGCTCTGCCAGACGTGCTGCCACATCTTCTGCGGCTTTTCTACCCAATTCTGCCTCTTCTTCCGCCTGTCGCTGCTGAGATATTCGCTCCTGCTCCTCCTTCTGCTGTCGAGCTACACGATCCTGCACTTCCAACTCTTTCCGTGCCCGATGCCGTTGTTCCTCTCGTTCCTGGGCCTCCTTGCCCATTCGCCGCATACGCTCATCATCCGTTTCTCGAAGTCGCAGTCGATTGGGATTGCTCGTGGAAAGACGATGCTGCCGCTGTGGATTTGGCAAGGGCTCTGTCACCCTTCTTGTAGTGTCTCCGTGTGCAGGAGGGTTCGAGGTCAACGTTTGCGCATTTGCCCTTGGAATTGGGGGAAGAGGGGGCGGTGGCGGGGCATTGATCTGTTCAGTTTTGGACACAGGCCTTGTCCGACGATAACGAGACATGCTCTTCGTGCGCGTCATGTCAGGCCCTGCCCTCTGCTCTGGCACTGGCTCCTCCTTCTTCACAGCCTGTCTGACAGATCTGTATCTCGAGTACTTCGGCGGGGTTGCCGTGGTCCAGGGCTCGTTCTCGTCCGACATGTTGGCAGTCGGATCACAGATACTGGACGGCAGTGCGATGGTTCTTCTGTCGCAGTGCGCTCCGCGTTTGCTGGATCATGGTAGGAATAAATATCTGTGGTCGAGCAAAACGAGGGGCAAAAGAAACGAGTGGTTCATGCAAAATCTCGTCCAAGATGAGCAAACCCGAATAATTAATCTCGTTTTAGTCACACGCGATCAAGTCCCAGGCCCCGGTTTATGTATCGTAATTTTAGCATGGTATGCAGGCCCTGGCGGGCTGGAATGCAGCTTGCAGCGGCTGATCGGCCGATTAGTGGATCTCGATTCCCCTGGCTGGCCATGATCCAGCCTTACGTTATCGGGGAGATCGAGACTTCAATCAAACTCATGAGCTTTGAGGGCTTTCCACATTCGAAATCATTGGATGCAGCCTACGACTATTCGTGAAATTAAAAGTCCCTGCAAGAAGCTGTGAAATTTGAAGCAGAATTGGAAAGACCACGAGGAAAAGAACAAGATATTGTTGATGAATTTATTATCGACTTACATACCTGCTGGAAAAGTTGTCTTCGAAAGCAGCACTTGGGAAATGAAAAATATGGTTGTTGATAAACCAGATGTATTGAACAGCAAACTGGGAGGGTTTGTAAGAATCGATATCAGGTACTGCAGCTCTCTCATACAGGCCACGAACAAGGTGCAGGTTAGGACAAAGGTGCGATAGAAAGTGCCTTGAGTACTTGAATGTTTCAGTTGAAATTCTTCCAGTACACAAGCCCATCGAAACTGACATTTTCGAAAAAGGGGTAATTCACCATAGTCACGTGCTGTGGCAGAAGGCGAGCACCAGGAGGGTGTTGGAAGCTCGCTAAGCAAGATCCACCTTCCTCGGTCTCCTCAACCTCACCTTCAGCTTTCAAGATACAATCACACTTCATCCCACGTTCACAGCACACTTCTCAAGGCTACACGTCACCCTTAGGCATCCATGTTCCAGTCTGACCCCCACTACAGCAAGACTTCAAACTTCAACCACAACAGGAGATCTCTCCATCCGATACCATCTGCCAGATATCAGGCATACGAGCAGTGGAGATGTGTTTACAGGACTGTTGTTTGTCATGCTTGGCTGCGGTGCAGGCCCCTGAGAGGATGACCTCTACGAAGGCGACGGGCGTTAAAAACGGTCCATTTCACTAAGCGAGGTCGGGCGTAATTTTGATCTTGCAATATAGAAATTCTCATAATTCCACCTTATATTTAATTATCGCAAAAATTTCGTACAAGCTAGATCTGCTTCTTTTCTATCACGCAAAGCACTTTAGAGAAGTTTTGGGGGTTCCGTTGAGATTTGGTGTGACTTTCCCAACGTAGTGATTTTGGTGTTCCTCGCGTTTTGGCGGCTGGACCGTTTTTAACGCCCGTCGCCTTCGTATTTCACATGTCTGTGTCCCTGTCCAGATCTTGCTGAGATGGAGGTCTCATTCGTTGCCACGAATGGGTGAATCAGATGGGTGGATGAGGAGGTAATGAGACTCGTGACTTATGGTGAGCCAGAAAGATCTGATCTGCCAGTAGAATTGGCATATATGAAATGGCGGTGGAAGTTCGATTCACCTCAAAGTATCAAAGCCTGCAGCCTTCCGTGGCTTTCTCACCTTTCACCTAATGGCCTTGCCACGTCGACTTAGCGATACTTATTTTGAACCTCCCCATTCTTTCTCTCTTAACCAGGCTCCAACTTCCACTCCCAGCCTGGTCAACATCTGCTTTCCATTCTACCCAATTTCCGTTGAACTAGACTTCGACCTCCACTCCGAAATTTGCTCCACATCTGCTTTCCGTTCCGCTGCTAATTCCAACCTCCATTCCCAAAAATTTCACCAACACGCGCTTTTCGTTCCACCTGATTCCGACCTCCACTCCCAAAGTCTTCAACATAGGCTTTCCATTCAACCAACTATCGCATCTTCAAAATGGTGCCTCGGCCGAAAGGCCAGAATGCCCAGTTCCAGCGTCTGACGACAGCCCTCAAAAATATCTGTCGAGACTATCCGGCTGGAGGAACTGTACTTCGAGAACTTCTGCAAAATGCTGATGATGCAGGTGCGACGGAATTAGTGCGTCACCTTTGCCTCTCACGTTAATTCCAAACTGATTGCATCTCATAGCGTTTCGTTCTCGACGAAAACACCTATATCGTTGGGGATCCTGTTAAAGATCTCATTCATCCTAAGCTAGAGCAATACCAAGGCCCTGCTCTTCTAGCATACAACAATGCTGTCTTCACTGACAAGGACTTTAACAGCCTTTCGCGCCTAGGTGATTCGTTGAAGCTTGATGATGGCTCCACGACTGGCAAATTTGGTCGTGGCTTCAACTCCGTAAGTGTCTTGCGAAATACTGAGGTCAATCTTACTGATCATACAGGTTTACAATTGGACCGACTCGCCGTCTATCGTATCACGGGAGCGATTCCTCATACTTGATCCACATTACGAATGGTCACCTGGTGGTCCTTATTTTGACTTCGTGGAAGATTCTGGGGACGCTGCAATCCAGAATCATATGGCAGCATTTGGAATGGTGATGAAGCACTTTGATCGTCCACTTGATGGCACCGTCATTAGAATTCCACTCCGTAGCAAGGCGCAAGCGGTCAAGAGTGAAATCTCGAAACGAGAAACCACAGTCTCCGACTTGTTAGAAGTCTTTCGAAGCTTTGCATCCGAGTTCGGGGGAGATGGTTTGTTATTTATGAGGAACCTCGAAAAGTTAGAGATCAGATCCTCCAGCATGTTGATCAAGATTCAGATACTACACGCAGAGAAGTTCCGACGGTAAGTTACAGACCCCCAAACCCGCCTCAAATATGTCCTGGCTAATTGTGATTGACACACGCAGACACAGATCGAAAGTCAACAGTGCTGTGAAAACTGCTTTCAAGGACCCGCACTATTCATTTGATCATTCTTTTGAGTTGGAGATTGAATATGAATCGGCTGGAGAAGCCAAGAAGACTAAGTTTGTCGTACACCATAGCATTCAATGCAGTCGAATGAATAAAACATTAAGTGCTTGGGCGAAAGACCAGAATTGCATCCCATGGGTTGCCGTTGCGGCCCAGGTTCCAGTAAGTCGGCAATCTTAAACTTTTGGACGATCTCAAGGCTAATATATCTATAGAAATCGACGGCAGCAGTGATCAATGGATCACTATTCACCGTCTTACCGCTACCAATCGTAACAAATCAGCCTATTCACATTCACGGACTTTTCAGCATATCACCTGACCGCGCCAGACTATACCAACTCGGTGAGAAAAGTACTCAAGACCAAGACCCAGCGAACTAGAACATATGGCTATTCCAAGTTCTAGTTCCAGCCGCATGGACGAAACTTCTCAGATACATGGCGGATCTCTGTCCACACCGGTCAAACTTTAATACTTGGCCCCAAAGTCTCCACGATACCCGGGATCCATTGAACACAGCTCTGGAGAAAGTCACGGAGATTATTGGGAGAGAATCGCTCGCTGTTTGGCCAACCGTTGTAGGCTACAAGACTGAAAAGACAGCCCTGCTCGGTACAGGGCTCGAATCAAACCTCCTGATAGCCGCTCTTCGAGAAGCACAGGCACCACTTGTCAGCGTGCCAAAGCGGCTTCAGAACATGGCTGAGAATATCTTCAAGGATCAGATTCTCTGTCCCCAGAACTTGTGCGCTTTCTTGAAAGGTGTCAAACATAAGATCAAGTTGTGGAGCCAGCAGACAAAGCACGACATCCTCGAATACCTCTTATCCAAGCCCGGATTCATCGATTACGATGATCTTGACCTTTTCCCTTTCAAAAATGGGACTTATAGATCGATTGGAAAGTCCTTTGCATACGTTCACCGCGACAACATCGAAGAAGCCTTATTTAGTCTCGAAGACGCTCACAACCTAGATCTTGGAAAACTCTCCAAGGCAATGCAAAAAGCATTGAAACGTGGCTGTGAAACCTTAAAGATCCATCCTTCGATTCGCTTTCGAACCTCGAGTTACTTACGAGAGTATTACTCGAGCACGATATTCAAGAATGTAGCGAAAGATCAGGATCCCGTTGCTCTTGACAAATTGGCTACTGAAACCGTTTCTAAGGTGTGGATATGGATAACCACTCGTGCCATTAGAATCAGCGATCAAGAGATCTCTGACCTCTGGTTATTCCCATTAAGCAATGGTCTTTATCGAAAAATTAAACCGAGGGCATTATCACAGGTCTATTTCGCATCCCCTGGCAAAATTGGGGATCTGATGGTGAAGCTTGATGCGAAGATAGCCACAAAACCGTTGCCATTGGTGGACATCGAAACAACACACCCTGCACACGGTCTGCTATCTATGAATGCAAGATCACAAGGTGTTTTGTCAGCTTTACAGATCCAGGATCCTAGGCGCATGGTGTCTTTTCTTACATGGTTGCAAGAAAATTGGTCGCTGATTCAAAATTTCAACGATGAAGAAAAGATGTCGGTTGGAGAGCTTCTTGCATCACAACTGTCTCAAAAGCTTACTACACAAGAGCTTACAGTTTGCAGCGACATGTTAAAGCAGCTTCCAATCTTTCAGAAAGTCTCATGGATAGATGTAGAGAACAAACGGTTTGCATGGCCTTTTCCATACTCTCTCACTCCAGTTACTAACGCATCACAGGGAGCCCATACTAACATGGACCGCCCTAAGTTACTGTAGCAAAACTATTGGCCTCTTCAATCTCAAAGACAACCCAGTTCCGGACATTGATGGCGTTCAATTTGTGACTGCAGCTCCAGCAAGCTGGTCACACAAAATTCTACAAGCTTTTAAACTCGCTGAAAATGCAGGTTCAGAGGAGCTAATTCAGAATCACATTATCCCTGCCTGGAAAAGTAAGAAAGCTCATACTTGGTCTACTCTCTGCAAAGAGCAACTAGCGAGCTTTATTCTCACCCGATTCTCGCTTTTGTCTCCTGAGACTCTAGTTGAACTCCGAGCAATTCCCATGATTCCGGCGTCACAGTTGAATGGGCTGAAAACTTCCAAGTTTACACGCGCTGCTTCACTTATTGACCCGTCTGTATCTGACCTGAGAGATCTCTGCTTTGACGACGAAGGAATAGTTCCAGAGATAACTTTTCTTGGGAATTTCAAGACTGCTTTGATAGGATGTGGGTTAAAGACAGCTGTGGATGAAGAGGTCGTTTATAATCGAATCCGTTGTTACGCAAGTACCAACCATCCGTTGCAAGAGATACAGAAGCGTGCTCAAAACCTCTTGAACTCTTTCTGCCGCTGGACTTCTCCGTCGGTGAATCAGGCCGGCTCAGACCTGCAACGTCTACTGTGGCTTCCGGTCATGGATCACAGCGGAACTCTATCGTTGAAAGCTGCACAACAATGCCGAAGCAGCAATTACCGGCTCCTTGTTGGTTCGCATCTTGCTATCCTTGAAATGTCTATCTCAACGGAGTGGGAGGTTCGAATGGGCTGGCATGAAACATTATCAGCTGATATTCTGCTTTCACAACTAAATGCTGGTGTTCAAGCAAAAGATCGAAACATTGTCGACGCAGTGCTGAGGTATATCTCTAAAAATAGCCTGGAAGAGACGTTGCTCCATGAACTGGTGGATATTCCTTGCGTTCTGACAACCCATGGCTCGTTCGTCATTCCGTCGCAGACTTTCCGCCCTCCGATATCATATATTATTGGTGGCTGTGACGGTCTGCAACCGTACCTTGCAAATGTCGACAGGAATTTTTGGCGAGATCATACAGATCTTCTCGTGAAGCTGGGAGTCGGTGATAAGCTCCAACCGAGTGATCTGCTCAAGGTCCAGGAGATCCTAGAGGCGAAGCCATCGCTGGACGTGCCAGACATCAAAGTTGCAGTTGAATTGGTGAACCTCGCCAGCGAGTTCCCAAGGACTGAATTGACTAGTCTCAAAGTCATCAGTGAATCTGGAGTGCTCTACCCCATCCAAGATATCAGCTATGGCGATCTTGGCCCATTGAAGTCTAAGGGAACAGTTGTTCTTACACATCCAGATATACCTCGCAAGACAATACTGTTGCTTGGGATTAGCAGTCTTAGGGAGCGATTAGTCAAAGGTATGTTAGAGATCGAAGATATTGACGACGAAGATGAGTTCGATCAGCGGGAGAAGGTGACTACTCGTATTACAGATACTTTGGATCGCTATTCAGTTGAGGCAACATTCAGAGAGTATCTTACAAATACAGAAGACACAGAAGGAGCGTCAAGCATCAGCTGGTTGTTAGACGAACGAGAGCACCCCAACCAGAAGCTTCTTACGACTGAGATGGAAATGCTCCAAGGGCCGGCGCTTCTAGTCCACAATGACGGAGGCAAGTTATCCCTGACCTATGGTGTATGTTGGCTGACCGATATCCCCAGTGTTTAGCGATGATGATTTTAAAGGGCTCAGAAATGTAGGCGAAGGCAGCAAAGCACAGGATAAGACTACCATTGGTCAATTTGGTCGTGGATCCCAAACCATGTACCACTGGACGGATGTCCCCATGATCTTGTCGGGAAGTTATCTGCTCATCCTTGAGTAAGTCTAAATCTCCTCAATCTCCACGATTGATTGTTGACGGGATTGTTAGCCCACAGCAGGAAGTTTTACCGAAGAATCAGATCAAGGGGAGACGAAAGCCGGGCGTCAAACTGCTGCTTTCAAAAGTACGAGACGCTTGTGGTGACCAGCTTGCCCCGTTCGAAGGCTTGTGGGGCTACACACAAGGTCTTGACCATTATCCGGAGACGATCTTCCGATTTCCATTGCGCACCGCCTCGAAGTCTTCTGAGTCTGCCATGAGGAACAGCAAACGAATTCTAGGCAAGAATGAAGTCTCCCAATTCATGAGCACATACTTCGACGAAGCTCGCATATCGCTACTATTCCTGAAAAGAATCAAATCAATAGACTTCCGAATTCTAGGTCAACTTGACTCTGGATGGTCTATTGCTAGGCAGCAGTCTTCCGACGAGAACACCAATTCATTTTCCAAGTCACTCAATATGCAATATACATGGAAGCCGAATTATAGCACGCAAATCTCTGGCAAAGACGCTTGGTTAGTCGCAACTAACGAATTCGATCCCAAGGCCAATCTATTACCAGACAATTCCAGGAGGGTAACAAAGAACGCAGAGTGCGGAATTGCAGCATTAGTTTCCTCGACAAAAGACACTAATATTTCCAATATCGGACATCCATCTTGCCCCAAGGTTATTTCGCCCAGAATATTCAACAGGCTTCCGCTGCCAATTCAATCGGACCTTCCAGTTCACATTCATAGCACCTTTTCGCTTTCTGGCGATCGTCAAACCATAGAGGTGGATGAGTGCGGCACGCAGTCTCGAGGGGACATTTGGAACAGGTATCTTTCGCAAGAAATTTTACCCAAACTTTATTTGTCTTTACTTGAGAGTTTAGTACCACACATCGGGCAACGTGTCTTCAACTTCTGGCCATCGAAAGAAAGTGGTGCAAACCTTCTCTGTACGTCCTTCTGGGAGATACTGCCAAAGAGTTCGCAACGCTTGTTCCCGAAGGCTCGGCTTACCTTGGGCTTTGCCGAAAATGGAACACTAGAAGCTCTCAATATCGGCCAAGCAGTATTTGACTTCTTGACTCCGAGTGAGTCTAGAACACTCGCATCTCTACTCTTGACTGTGGGCGTGAGTCTGGTCCGTGGTATACCAGAGCCTGTAGCGAAGAATCTCAAGGCATTGCCTAACGTGACATCTGTCACAGGTCCAATGCTACGGGCGCTTTTGAAGTCAACAAAAGCTAGAACTTGCCTTCTGCAAGAAATGCCGAGGAATCCACACATTTTACCAGTGCTTTTCGATTTGGTCATCCCCATCAATGTCGAGATTCGTGATTTGGATGGTTGCCACATTCTGCCTCTTGCAGATGGAACGTTAAGTAAGCTGAAATTTTGGCATGTAGATGAAGGTCATTCGACGAGATACTTCGTTGTTTCCGAGGACGAGTTGAAGCTCTTCGAATTTACATCCGATAGTTTATTAAAGGAGGCCATCGGAGTGATACTCAAACCTGTTCTCGAAAATGGGAAGTTCAATCTAGCAAAGTTAAAACCCAGCGATATCGGCAAATTACTAGAAAGCAAGCCAGCAGTAAAGGAGCCAAACATCGAGGAAGATGAATGGCTCATGAAATTCTGGAAATACTGGAACAGCAACACCACTTATTTGCTGCCTTCGCCGGACATCAACACATTGAACGCCGATGTTTATCGAGCGACACGGGATGGGACTCCATTCTATGCCAGACCTTCATCATTTGATGGTCAAGCAGCAGTAATCGAGCCATCGAGCATCGAGCACAAGCAGCTGTGCGACAGCTTCCCAGGACTCGCGCGCTTCGACCCTAAATTCATGCCAAAATCGCTAGCTGCAAACGAGGTTTCGTTCTATAACGAGCAATCTTTTATTAGATTCATTTGCTCAGTACGGTTGCTTTCGGATCAAAATAGATTCGGGGCATTTATGAAGACTCATCTGAGAGTCAATGATCTCCAGGTAATTCTCATTCCGCTTAATCGTACCTGAGGTTCGAGAAAGACGTATAGATGTCTGCTAACACTGCAGCCATCAGATTCTTCGAAATCTTGTCATAAACCACCTTTCGAAAGGAATATTGGACCGTCACCTGACGAATTTTCCTTCTCTCGGACCAGATTTGCAGCTAATCCCGCTCTGGCCAGTCTTCGAGGCATCGCCCTCTAACGAATTGATCTCTGCGAACGATGCCTTGATGGTCTCACATCCTGGTCTCCTTGTTCCGTGGATGAAAGACTGCCGTAGGTTTCTCCTTTATGCATTTTCAAGCGGCAATGAAAATTGCCTCATGAAGCTGGGAGTGAAGAAGTTGCCCATTGAAGTACTTCTTCGAGATTACGTGCTACCAATGCCACCAGCTTTAGACGCCATCCAAATGAAGCAGTATCCACAACTCGTCTCTGCGATTTCTCGTGGTACTCTTCCCACTAATTGGATTCTGATCAATAATAACATCGCCGCCGACGGGAATTGCAATTTGAAAAAAGTATCCGATCTCTACGATCATAAGGACCAAATCTTTACGGCAGCTTTCAGATACCAACAAGCAACTCAGTTCCTGCACAAGGATATGCAAATATATCGATATTTTTGGCTGAAGTTAGGCCTTCATCATCGAGCGAGTAATCTCATCAAGGCAGAAGACTATATTCAATGTCTTCAGGTATTAAAATCTCGTTTCAGTGCCAGCAATACCCATAACAATATGGAACTTGAGCAAGATTCCCAGACCGTTCTTGCTCCGTTGATCGCACCCAATTCCAATATCCAGAAGTTTGAGGCAGCAGACTGGAAGGGCATTGCAGGAGAGAGTGTATTTCGATCCAGAACAGATTTCAGCGCCGAGCCAGAGTACAGACGGAACGCCATGGCCATTTTGGCCAATGATAAGAAGCTACTCTGCCTTTCTGAAATTGTTTTATCCGAGCATGCTCCAGTCTGTTGGACTCAGACTCCGTTTGCCCTTCACCAACCAACAAAGGAGGTTTTGGTGCACATTCCTCCAAGTCATGGGAAGCCAAGTGTCGATATGGTATTGCAGCATCTTCAGAGGATGAAGATTCTGTCAGAAGATCTAATGCAGAGTCAAGTTCGTGACTTTCTTGTGGATCTGGATCAAACCTATACGTACCTTCAAGATCGCCTCTATGACAGCAAGACCGGCTTCAACCTTAGGAACATTGCTATCTGGCTGAATCTGGACACACCAGATCACAGTAATGTTCAGTTAGAAGATATCGCATCATCTTGGCAAGGAATCGAACACCTCGTCCTTTCTAGTTCTGTCGACGCCGGACCAATTAAGGCAGTTAGAGCAGGTTTGATACGTTTTGAGAAACTCCTGAGAGTACTAGGCTGTAGCTCCATCTCTTACCCGACTATCACACGCCCGACGCTCCACCTCGCCAGCTCAGTTTCCAAATCGCTACGACAACTCCGAAAGGAAGGAAAACTCCTAGACATCGAGTACGAAACCGAAGGCAAACGCATCAAAGCCCACAAACTAGTTCTGGTAGCCATGTCCGAGAAGTGTGCACATCAGTTCAACATTTACTGGCCACAGGTGCCTCTCATCTCATACGACAATAACACCGACCCTGAAGACTACATTTCCTACCATACGTTATCTACCATAATCGATTACGCTTATGAGGAGGAAATTAACTGGAAGGAGATGGAGGTATCAGATGACGACGATGAGGAGGCAAGGGCAACCAAACTCTCTTTGCTTCTTGACCTCCACAAGGGAGCCGACTGTTGGCTTGTTCCTGCTCTGAAATCAGAAATCGAGGATAAGATTTTGGTTGCTGGAAAGGCATTCGTGAACTTAAGCAATGTTGTGGAGGTGAAGGAGCGTGCGGAGCAGGTGAGGGCTATGGCGTTCGCGGAGTGGTGTGCGGCCATGATTGCGGAGAACCAGCATATTGTGGATAAAGCTCATAATGGAAATTAGACTGGGGAAAGCAATTGATGCGAGCTGGGGAATGGGAAGTATGCGTGGAAAGCCAGATTGCAGAATACATAGGTTCTAGATTGAACCCAAACATACAGCTTTCACCGAGATCCAAAGTTCCTATCTCCAAGACGTGAATCGCGTGGCCGGAATGCAAATATGATATTATTCTTAAGCCTAATTGTATTTCCATTTCAAGAGCAGTGTCAGGCACCGAACGCCAAATAATCTTTAAGCGACGAGAAGCGTCTCGATAGACACGAAATGTGACACTGCATCCTGATTTTCCTTACTCCAAAGCGTACATAAGTTCTCACTTTAAGGGATCATTCCTTCTCTATCCCAGTTCGGAGAACCAGATTATACAAAGAAACTGACTTCCAGTGTACGAAGACTCATATATATTTAGGTCAGTACAGAACGCAGCCGATAGCCCCGACCGACTTGGGACACGGACTGCCTCTTTTCATATCCATAGGGAGGCAGCTCAGTTCAGCTCATCTCATCCTAAAGCTCCGAACATAGTACGGTTCCCATCGACGCTGCACATCCTGGCAAGATTGATACGAGCGATCGATATAGACTTCGCCTCCACAACCATACTCGGGATACACTGCCACACCATCAGCAACCACACGCTCCCCTCTTTCAAAGAACCGAGACGCAGGGGGAAGAGCAGGGAGGGATGAAAAAGAAGACTCACATTTCAACTGACTCATAAACCCGCGCTCGTGATAGAAGCTCACCGTATCCTTCTTCAGATCATAGCACTTTTCATGCACAGGGGAGAAGTCCATGAAGTCCGGTTTGTGCTTGCCAAGCCAGTCGCGGCTGGTGTTTGTTAGCATGTGGTCGGAGGGAGGGAGGGGAGGGAAGAGCGTACCAGCCACTGGCATCGTATTCGGCGAAGCGTGGGTTATGGTTCTCGGTGGTGTCGCGGACGTCGTAGTTGCGCCAGGCGCCGCTGTCTTCGGGTTTGGGGGCCGTGGCGAGGGTGAGGACGACGAGGAAGATGAGGAGGTGGGTGAGACGCATTGTGGTTAGTGTATTGTGGGTGTGGAGAGGATTGAATTGAGAGTTTGGTGGAAGTTGAGATGGAGATGATGTTTGGATGTGATGTGGTGCAGATATGTGTTGGTTTAGAGAACTAGGGGAAAGGCTTCAAGTTTATAATTGCCGGGATTGTCATTTAAACTAGAGTGTGCTCACTTTCAGTCGACTTTAAAATTCATGTCGCCGACTCTGGGACTTACAAAGCAAGACCGTTCTGAGATCTGGGACCGAAAATAGACGTGCCGTGGTTCGGTGCGGGAAGGAGCATCCAAAAGACTCCCCAACCTGGCTCACGGACACTACGAGATAATCTTCAATGTTCTGAGTCAGATTAGAGTTACAAAAACTTGAAGGAACGCCCTTTGAATGGATATGTAATTGGGAACACTGGGCCGCAAGTATACTTGATGAAGACCCAAAAAAAACCTTCACATTGCTATTCTTCCTCCTTCGCATTCCCCGTGATAGGTTCTGCTGAATATCCACTCGAACAATTGAGAGAAGACACGCTGAGACCGAGTCTGCTCGACTCCAAAGTCCGCCCGCCCTATAAATCATTGGTATCCTAGACATCAAAAGAACACGGAAGACATGCGTTTCAAAATCGTTTTGCCTGCAGGTACACGGCATGAAAATAAACCATCAGATGAGAGACTTCCATCTAGTACGAGAAAAATAATGTATGACTAGTACAGGTACAATGCTAGAGCAGAGCTGTCGGCCAGGGAAAGTACTTGCGATATGTCATCTCATAGGAGTATGCAGTAGCTACCTTTACCCTACCATGTCTCTGCCGGGAGCCCAGCCACTTCCGCGTCATGGAGTGGATTTGTTGCAAAATGTGCATGGCCTTCGTAGCAGGCTGCATCTCCATGTATAAATCGTAATATTGTCGGAGGGAGAGTACACGCATCACTTCCTAAACGCCCTCGCCTCCCTCCTCCACCATCCCTTAAAGTCCATTGTCGAAGTATTAATCCCCAGATCCTTCAACGCCTGACTCGAAAGATGGCAATCATATGGCCGCTGCACAGCAGCCTTCGGGTCATTGCCCTCAGCATTAGCCACCATGCCATCAAGCGGCAGCCCCATGATCTCCGCAAACAGCTTGCAGATCTCATATTTCGTGAACCTGTCTTCGGAGGAGAACTGTAGGATCTTCGGGAGGCTCTTGCGGTCTTTCGTATCGAGGATCTTCTTTGCTAGTTCTGCATATCAGTTAGCAATATGTAGAGCGGGGGAGAGGGAGACATGCCTTCACAGACCCTCGCAACATCTTCCGTGTTGGTGGGATATCTTATTGCCCAGTGATCCATCTTAATCGAAGCATCTTTCTCCTGCGCCTTCCAAACTGCATCCATCAAAACATTAACCGCGCTCTCCGCTGGGCTTTCAGCCTCTCCGTATAGCACCGGCACCCTCAACACCACGCCCAATCCACTCGACTTGTCCCCTTGCTTCTCATACTCCTCTAGCACAGCCTTCTCCCCACCGAGCTTCGTCTCCCCATATAGATTCGACGGCTTCGGCTCGCTGGTGACATGGTACGGCGCATCGCCTTCCGTGCCGGGGAACACGTAGTCGGTCGAGATATATATAAGGACGATTGAGTTGGCGGCGCAGAGCTTAGCCAGAGCGCGTGTAGCTGCTACGTTCAAAGCGCGTGTCCCTTCGGGGTCTTTGTCGCATTTGTCTGGGAATCTATTCGCGGCACCTGGTCGATCAGCTCTTGCTCATGGTTCGGGTTGGAAGGTGAGAGGCCTTACAATGGACGACGACTGAGGGTCTTTATGTCCTCCTGCCGATCAGCGCTGCTTGCTGCAGATGGCGGAGTGGTGGGACTCACTTGACGTCTTCCAACACCTTTTCGATATCGGAGGTGGAGTTGAGGTCCAGCTTCAGGATCGATGGTGGGGAGGCGCGTGTGTAGCCTGTACCTGTTACTTTCCAGCCTCCGCGCTCGAAGGCTTTCGTGACCTGGCGGCCTAGGAGACCTGTTGCGCCGGTGATGAGAGCTGCCATGGTGTTGTTATGTAACGTTGGGATTGTAGACTCGAGAGCTCTGGAGCTTCAGAGCCGCATGTAGATCTTCAGCATTACATCATTTCTGGGTGGACGCGTCTGTTAAGCTCGATTCAAGGATTATGCATGTCACGGCAGTGAATGAGATCGAAATGTGCTTGTGTACAATATTATGGTATTCATGGTCGTGATGCTGGAAGGTCCCGCTGACCTTTACTTTCTTTCATTGTAGCCTGGAACCACTACCCAACACCCATCATTCTTCTTCACGCCAGTCCTCGAGGAACCGCTCGCAATGAAAAATGTTCTCTTTCGAGAAGGTTGGTTTCCAAAGATTCCCTATCCAGCCGAAGCCAAACAGGAGCGGTCATGGTTATAGTTTTCCTGGGGAAAAATCAGCAACAGCTCGAGGGATTTCGAGATCGAAGGCAACTCACAACTAGCAAAAACGCAATCTCGGACGAATCCTCACTGATATGCTGTTGAGGATGTCAGCACAAGTTATCAAAGTTGAGGGAGTCGAGTAGGGCGTACCGTAAAACCCATGCACTAAGATGGAGGAAAAAGATGGAAGTTCGAAGGGGACGGGAAGTATTTGTACCCAGAGAATTTGCTAAGCGAGATTCAGTGTTTGCACCCTTGTGCAGCAAACAGAGCAAACACTCCACGTGACTATGTACACCAACAAAATGTTGGAACATTCACTTCTTCATCTCCAACCGTCTGCTCACCTTCGGAAATTATGCTGAGCCTTGATTTGGTCAATTGCTTCTTGCATCGTTTGTCCACGAATCTCTTTTGTCAAGAGGCTAAGTCAATTTCCGAGGATCAATGATCCAGAATGAATGAAATCACGAACCATATTTCAAATGTTGCTACGACTTGGCATCAAATCAAGCTGTTCTTGGTCGTTTTGTTGTACCGTATTGAATTGGTATATATCTATATACACAAGAACATCATGCCTCTTTCCCCCTGCCTTCTACCTGGCTTCTCCTTTTCCCTTTGCCCTCTGTTTTGCATGCTTTTCGCTAGCTCGTCTCCAACGGCTTCTGCCCCGAGACCACATATCTGCACATTGTCAGCAGTCATATCATACCTCAAGAGAGACAATTACATTGGCAAATAGGCATGAATCTTCCTGTCATTCATATCATTCCTGACCTTCATCAAAAAGATATCAACCTCTTCCTTCTTCCAGCCCAGCACGCGGGTGAAGAGACCTAAGCTGAATCCCTCTAATCCAGGACCCAGATTTTCATTTGTCCATAGCCCTGATTCAGTTAGCCTCTACCATGTTCGCAAGTATAACGGGGAAAGAATTCCTTATACCTAGCTGTTTGAACTTTTGATCTTTTGGCCAGGTGTTTGTCGGCCATTTATACCGCGTCTCTACAACGTTGACGAAACCAGCCTCTTCCAAATATTTCTTGTACAAGCTCGCAACCGTAATTGAACGGCCCATCTTGTCACATCCATCGATGCTGAAGTCAGACCACCGATATAATGCTGAAGTGGGCACCATAGATCCGTCGTCTGAAAGCAGGGGAAAGCATTTGTCCGCCAGCTCAATGTACCCGCCTGGGTTGAGATTCCTATCAAACATGAGTATTTTCAAAAGGCTCCATATATCTCTATGAAAACCTCGGCAAGAACCCAAAACTGGAGACAGTCTTACTCAAAAGCTTTCTTGAACATGGCAGGAAAGTCTACAATCGAAGCCGACAGCATCCGCATGTAGATGAAGTCAAATTTGTTGCTGAACGTCCACTCCTTCTCCAAATCATCCACCACAAACGTCACATTAGTGGGAACGAACGTTGGTTGAATAGGGCTGAGATCGATGCCCAAGACCTCGGCCTCCGGATGCTCGTCGGCGAAATCAATAGCCCAAATCCCCGTCCCGCATCCAGCATCGAGCACGCGATGGATCTGCTTCTCTCCCTTATCCACATCGCACTTAAATAGTTTCCCATCGAAAGTCAGCGTGAAGAGGTGGTGCTGGAGGTCTAAGCGATCCTGTTCTGGCTCATCGTTCGGGAGTAGATATTTCCCGTCCTGGTACCCGTGGTAGGTTCGTCCGTTCTCTTCACGGAATTTCATAATCGAGGAGCTGAGTGAGGCCGTGGAGCTGAGGAGGTCGTCGCCTAGCGAGGAGTCGACGTCGTCGTCGAACGAGTCAGCCTCGACCCCTGCTTCGGGGTCTGGAGAGGGGACGCGGGGTTCCGCCATCCTGTTTAGCCTTTTGCGCCTCTTGAATTTAAGGGGGGAATTTTTGGGTACCTAGGACAGATCCAGTAGACTGGCTAGTGTAACAATGGGGATAGATTAGAGGGTCTAGATGGAAATACAGAGAATGAGGAGTTTGCACGGATAAACGTCTGATTTCTGCAGCGTTCTGTTGCAGGGGGAGGAATGATAGTGGCTTGCATTTACAGGCATGCTCTGCACAGGGGAGCGAGGGATGCTGAGGCCCCCGAGCCAGCACGGAACGCTCCGAGAGACTCCCGTCAGCACTTGTCCCTCCGAGCGTCAACGGAAAAGCCCCAGCTGCAGGTTGGTTGCCCCGCCCCCACACCTGGGCGTCGGGCGATGCTGCTTGACTCGTCCTTTCTCTCCCCGACTCGGGACATACATTGGCATGATGGGCACGAGATAAACATCAATGTACCAGTCAAAGTTATTTTCTTTGAAAAAATGTATATCTGAAAGCTCATCTTCTCTATTTTCATTATCGTAGACTGCATCCGTGCCGTCCTGCATCTCGACGGCACAGTAGGAAAGAGCCACCGAGAAAGGCAGGAAAATGGCCCATGTCTCCAAAGTCTGAATTGCATGTCCTGTTGGAATTCTTAACCTACAGTCTTACGCTGACATCTTCTCCCCTTTTTATGTGCTATTCCACGAGTCGCATATCCGTAATACATCTCCACTCAAACTTCCCTCATCTCTCCCACTCCAATGAACTTAACGGAAACAGCGTCAGCTACAATTCAATGCTGCCAGCACCATCTTCATAACCCTCCCTCCTTCACTCCATGCAAACAACCCACACAACAGCCGTCCTCTTCTTTTCATTTCGCACCACGCACTCCTCTCCATTTCTTACCCTGAATACACTTCCCTTGCTAATACCAAACGCGTTATTCCCCAGTCGAACTTGTAACTGTCCCGATACGATGGTGCATATCTTCAACTTGAAGTCCTTGCCCTCACTGACCGCCTCTCGCTCAGCAGAAGATGCAACCCAACCTTCGTTGTGGCGCAGAGTATGGACTTGGAAGGTCGTGTTTGAGATCTTGATGCCAGCGCTTCGAGATGCGATGTAGGATGCCGAGAAAGCTATGTCTATTTGGCGTTTGTCAGTCATTGGAAATAGGAAAGCGGCTGGGGAGAACGTACTTTCTTGTGCCTCAGAGTCATCATCGTCTCCAGCGGCAGACCGAATCTTACCAACCTTAGTCTCCCAATCTTCGCTCGCCTTGTTCAGTCCATCGCAATTGAATGCCAAAGGCTGTACACTGCTCGTGGAAACACTTCTTGCTCTTGCGTTTTTCGCTGATGCAGCACCCTTTTCTCCTTTGGTCTTCGGTGGCGGAACTTCCGGTTTCGAGAACAGATTTGCGAGCTTCCACGATGACTTTCTAATAGAATCAAAAGCCTGTGCAAAGGGATCTTCCTGCTCATCGCTCTCACTCTCATCATCTGAAAATAAGTCATGAATCTTAGAATCGGTGGCTTTCTTCATAGAGGCGATGGTTTGCGAGAACGATTCTTCTTCCGTTTGCTGCTTCGATTTCTTGGAAGTCGACATCTTACGTTTAGTTACTGGTTTTTTGTTTTCTTCGTCATCGCTGTCGACCATTGACTCTGCCTTTACTTTCTTCGGCCCAGCCAACTTTGGAATAATAACGGGGCTTCGTGTAGCGGTTGGAACCAGTCTCTTTGGTGGCGGAATCGGGGTCTCTCTTCGGACGCCGTCACCCTTTTCCTTCTTTGGAAGGATAACAGAGGGCGAATGTGGTAAGGTGGTTTGGCGGTTTGGCGGTCTGGTGGGGCTAGGAGTTCTGGCACGAGATCTCTGCTCTGTTTCATCCTCGCTCGAACTTTTGTTGTCAGAGGAAGTGGCTTTGCTTACTTCCGCGGATGCGGAGATACTGCTGGAACTGTATGAAGTTGGGCTTTTAAGACCAGTTTGCAAGAGATCGTCTGTAGCCTTGGCAGCGGGAGTCAGCAATCTGGAGGGAACGAGCAAGGTTGTAACTACCGATTCCTTCGAAACGTTGGCCTTCTTGCTTTTCTTCCTCTTCTTATCGGATTTCTTGCCGTCGTCATTGTCTCCCTTATTGGAATTCGAAGTTTCTGAAGAAACATAGGCCAGCACGGCGTGAAGATGCAACGGGGACTCTTGGGAAAGCTTTCGGGCCTTCTTACTCTTTGGTGTAGGCGTAGTATCCACAGCATTGCCCTCGATGTGTGTGTATGAACTTGACTTGATGATCGGTGTCGATGATGAATTCGCATCGTGAGCTGGAATGGTATTGAGGATCAATGGTGTCGATTGAGCCGATTCGTCGAGTTTCCTCTTCTTCTTGGAGGTTGACCTAGGGGTCTGTTGGTCTCCAGCGCTGAGAATTTCGTCAACTTTGGAGACTTCGTGATGCTCCTCCTTGTCCCGTTTGCGCTTCTTTTTCGGTGTCTCAATAGTAGCATCTTCTTTGATTCCCTCTTCGCCATGCTCCTCGGAATTGACTTGCTTCAGACCTTCCAAAGATTTCCTGGCAGCTTTCTTCTCTTTTTTTCGACGTCGCTTTTCCCCCTTTCGTTTGGCTTTCTCTTCTTCCTCGCCACTCTTATCGGAATCGCTAGCATGCTCGAGGTCCTTGACTGGAGTATCAATACATTCTTTCGGCTCCACCGTACTTGGATACTTCTCCTTCTTGGATTGTGAAGTGTTCTTCTCCGCCGCCTTAATTTTAGCTAGCTGAAGGTCCAAAGCCTTAGCATCGATCGTGGCAGCAACTCCCTCGAACACACTCCTCTCTAGAGTATCCGAAGACTTTCTCTTGTGCTTTCCATTTGTCTTCGTGCCTGAGCTGCCTGCGCCATCGCCAGTCCCTTCGCTCTGATCGGCAGTGGAAGCTTGCTCTTGTTCGACGACTTGAGTGCTTAGAGGCTCTGGAGATTTCAGCTTCTCACAATGCGCATCCGGCTCCTTGGATTTGCTCTTGTGTTCCGGCGTTGGAATGTAGCGTTGTGGAGCATCGAGGTCGACACTGATCCCGTCGATATCCTGCGAAGATGTCTGTTGAGAGCTGCCCCGATGCTTCTTCTTTTTCTTCTTCTTGTGAACTCCTTCCTCCTCGTGTCCAACTTGGCTATCGTCTCTCTCCTCCTGGTTCAGCGACGTCATCTCCTTCACGTGTTTGTGTCGTTCCTTCTTCGCGCTGCCGTTCTCCATCTCGGCGATCAAATTTGCCTCAAGGCCATGGAAGAGGAACTTCTTGTCGTTGGATTCCTGAGAGGCTATAATGGCCGTCGCTATTACCATGTTAGTTCTTGCTCGATCTCTTTTCGAACGAGGACGACATACAGTCTCGTGCCATCCTCAATGGCTTGTCGCGGTTGATGGAGTCGCTGCGTTGAATCGTTGAGGAGAAGAGCGAGATTGGGTCCCGGCGAGATGCAAAAGTAACGGCAAGGCTGAAAGTAAATTTAGAGCACGCAAACCCCGCGAGCTAGCAAAGGTGAAGCGATATCGACTTCTCCCCGCTTGTAAACAACTACCCCCTTTAGCGAAGGTGGACTTTGCTCAATCTCGGGGATTACAAAAAAATAGCAAAAAAATATGGGTTTGTTGTGTTTGGAACACATATTGGCTTCTTTCTGGGTTGAAATTTTGTGGCCTTTGTTCATTGGAATAAATCTTGGTGTTTTTTTTTTTTTTTTTTTGTTAAGGAAATGGGAAGGAGTGAAGATGACTGCCCATTTGTTTCTTGTTCTTTTTTTATGAGCTTTTTTTTCTGTGACCTCGATATCTTGCTTTTTCTCCCTTCCTGGGTACTTTTTAGGAAGAGGGGAATGAATTTGGGTGCGCAGGTCTTCTGCATTATTTACAGGTGAGAAGGGGGGAGATCGTTGATTGCAGCCAACTCTACCACTACGTATTGTTAGTGCCGCGCAACTCTCTCATTTAAGCAACCCAGTCATCTCGGTTTGATTAAACTCACCCACACTGTGGGCTCTACATGATTTGCAAAATAATCGCTTATTGGACTATATCAAGTTCAAAGGGAAGGGACCCTCACGTGCTTCGGCTCTCCTATTCCCCGACCACCGCTGCCCGGTCATTTGAGAGAGCTTCAAGTGCTAGCAGTTTGTGACAGCAGATTTTCGATCCCTTTGCTCCAAGTTGAGTTCTACTAGATCTGGGGTTCAACTGCACAAGTTTGCGAAAGTTCTTAAAATCTTTCGCGGCATGGTTAGGACTATTTTGTTCCCTCTTCCTCTCCGGAGGGAGGAGGAGTGGACGGTATTGACATAGGGCTTAGCATCGACAAGATATCTACCGGCACTTAGACCCTCTAAAGCACTGCTGGGATAGCGAGTTGTGTCTGCGAAAAAGTTACAAATCATGGCATCAATTGCAAAATCAAGAACTGGTTTACAGTACTGGGGTAACTACCTCAGTTGCTTGTGAAAGTCTTCATTCTGTCTGTCTAGCTAGTTGCCAACGATGAAGCACAACGAATGAGCAGTGGGAAACCATCCTGACTGCAAGTCTTCAAGTGCCATATGCTAAAAGCGAAGCAAGGAGAACGATAATCACTGATACAAAGCTCAAAGTCGCTCCTTCGACTTGAGAAAAAGAAACCAACGGACGCCAACACGCAATCCTCCCAATATGTCATGATCATCATCATATAACGAATGCCGTCACACTATACCCAGCAAAGCTGCTACCTTGCATTTCCGTTCATAGGCGCATCTCCATCATCGTCCAGCTCGTCCAACTCCTCCGGATGTCCCAGCAGACTAGCCACATTCTTCATCTCATAGTGCTTCTTCCTCATCTCCTCAAACCGCTTGTGCTTTTCTCTCTCCTCCGGACTCAAGCCTACATGTTCCTCACCCGCAACATGAACGGCTTTCTCCTTCTTCGATTCATGCTCATCGAACTCATTCTCCGGCACAGCTTCCTCAGGCTCTCCCAAACTCAAGCCCGGAATCTCCTCTTCCTTGGTACGACCACGATTCCCTGGACTTTGGCCAGCACGAACCTTGTCCAGCTCATCAACCATGATCTCGTCTGCATCTAGAGTTCGAAGCTCGTCTTCATCTTCAGTGGGGTCATAGTGCTTTGCGTATGGTGTCTTTGGCTCATCAATCTTCATGGTTGAGCTCTTCTCCTGCTCGGTCAAATAGAGGTTGGCTTCGTCCCACTTCAAGCGCATATTGGTATCTTCTACACTCTGTCCATGCGAAGACTGGCGCCGAGAGTTGGGACGCCGCGCAGCGGAGGAGGAACGTCGATGGCCGGCATTCTGGAGTGTGTTTTGGAGAGTAATATCTTTCTCGGAGAGCTCGCGGTCGAGGTCGGGTCTGGTGTTATGTGTAGGGGTGACTGGGGGCGGGGAGGTCGTGAGAGGTGCTTGCTGAGGTGGGGATCGGTGGTAGGAGTTCTTGAGAATTCCTGTCGTCGGAGATTAGCCTACCTGAGATAGAGGAGGGGTTGCTCGTGGGGTGATTGTACCTTTGGGTCTTTTGGTCGAAGGGCTAGGGGGAGAATGAACACGAGGAGGCTCTTCTGAAGCCATGTCGTTGCTCATCAATGGTGGGTTTTGGTCTGGGAGTGAAAGCCTTGAAAGTCAAAGAAGACTTGGTGTTTTTATCGTTGTGATCGGCGGGGTTGCTAATGCGACAGGGAGTTTGGCACTTGTGAATGGATTCTCAAGGAGTGAACTCTCGTAAATAAATGGAGTTATTGCAAGGTGGCCAGACAAGTCTCGTGGCTTGCGTATTACTTTTCGTGTGACTGCGTGCAGCTGAGGATTTCGATGTCTCTGTTTTGGTGGAAGCTGATTGTCACGAGCCTGAAGAAGTGAGGAGGCAGGGATCCGAGGCGAAGTGGTGTGCTGCCATTTAGCGCAACAACGTCATTCTTACGAAGTACCGTACTCCGTGTCAGAACAACAATCACAATTTCCAATGTCCAAAGAACAGACGACAATGGGATGCAACTATATGTTCACTGACTGCTCAAGTGGAGTACATGAGTTGTAGGCATCATTTGGTGTGGGACCACGCTCAATTGTCGCCCAGGGTTCAATTTTGCCAGCATCTCCGAAAACGTCGCACTGCATAGACGCACGTCAGAGCATAGTCAACATCGACGACCTACAGGAATAGTCAATTGGTCCATCTGATATGGCTTGAATAACTACATGTCGGCCGATCAAGATCGTCCTACCCCATCATGCTTCACACCTCACTAGGCGGTGGGGGATCGTCTTATTTGACGGCCTTGAGCCACTTGTTATGCCTTGAATGACGATCAGACTCTTCATCCGAGCACAAGAGACAGTGTCTGGACAAGATTGTTTTTCTCATTAGAGTGTTGGTCCAATTGCCTCCTTCTACTTACACAGTGGATACCATTAATCCATTACCCAGTTTCTATACTCTCTTCACTACTCAAACATCTTCTCAAGGCCGCCAAATCCAGGCGTCACCAGATCACCTAGACTCAACCTTCTGAAGGGTAATTCCTTCTTCGCGTCGTCTTTGGCGCTTTCCACAACATGGGAGGTGGCAGGGCGAACTTGCTTGGCTCCGATGCTTGACGAAGCACGATGAACAAAGGACTTTTGTCGTCGATATCTTGACTTGGAGTCAACTCGAATCGAGGGAGACCGTTTCTCAGTCTCATCCACCGCTGGTAGTTGCACGGAGCTCCTACGACTTCGATGCGAACTAGAACTGCGGTCACTGTGCATGGAGGTTTTGTGCTGCAGCGACCTGTCGCTATAAAACGAGGGCTGGTTTTGCAGAGATGGATTACCCTGAAAGGAGGATTTGTGATGCAAGCTGCGGTCACTCTGAATTGACGACATGCGTTGCGGAATGATGCCAGGCCCTTGCATGTACATCCTGTGCTGCAAGGATCGAGGACTTTGGATCGAGGGCCTATGCCGCAGCGGACGATCGCTTTGGAGATTTTGGTTGCTTTGTCTTCGAGTCACATAAGCCACCTCGATCTTCCGCAAATGCTCGTCCAGATTAGCTTCTTGATCAAAGCTGGATTTGTGTTCAACGAAAGCCCCAGGGACTCTGATATCCGAAGTCTTGCGCCTCATGAGCGGTGCTGTGGACGCTCGAGGAAGTGGAGGAAGGTTTTTGCTGGGCTCCCGAATACTCAACTGGTCGGGAAAGTTCATGGAAGACCGTCTCTGCAATCCAGGGACATCTGCGACTGGAATTAATTGAGACATTGAGGCTGTTCTGGACAGATTCCATTCATGCGGTGGCGGTATCATTGGTGGACAATATCTCAGATCAGGTCGGACAACAACCTCTGGATATTCTGCATATCTGGGAAGGATCAGCGGCAGTACTTTGAAGGGGGCATGGCCTACTCACCGCATCGTTGAAAGTGGCGACCTCCGGGAGTAGTTACTGATACTGCTGCTTGGTGTGACAATTCTTGGACGCGGGCCACGCCTTGCCACCACTGCACGTGGGGCAGCAACATGTGAGCTTCGATTGCTCCTGTACCCCGAACGCCGCGAACCAGATACATGTTCACTTTCTGAAGAACTGATATATCCCGAAGAAGAATCATACGACAGCGAGATCCCCGAGTCCGAATGCGACAGCACCTTCTTCTCCGTCTGCTTCTCTACGCTTTTTTCGGAAGCCGAGCTCCCCTCGCTCGCAAGATGCGTCCATTCCTCACCCCAACCACGCGATGTTGACTGTTTTGGTATTTGTAACAAAGGCGTCAGTGGCCGTTCCGTAGAAGTTTCACTATCATCAGATCGCCTTTCAGGGAGGACCTGTCTAATGGTTCCAGGCTGGTGATTGTCAACTTCCGTCTTGCTGGTCTCAAATGGATTATCATTGTCGAAGGATGACGCCCGCGATACGCTTCTATCCAAGAAATCCTCTCCAAAGGAGCTCACTCGAACGGTTATCTTCTTTGTGATGTGGAAGAAGTCGGGCATCTGAAAGGGGTATTTGCAAGCTTCCAGAGCTGTCAGAATTATGCCGCTTGCGACGCTGCAATTTATCAGCCCAACTCGAGATTGTATCTGCCAGGTACCTACAGTGCGATGATCGAGCATACAACATCCGCGATTTGCAATTGACAGTCGCTGGTGCCTCTCATGCACACATTTGGCTTCGACAGAACCACCGAAGCTGCAATAAATGTGGAAAACCAGAACACTAACAGCATGCGAGCCAGAATGAAGCAAGCAGCATGAAGCTTCAGCTCTGGTGGCCGCACAACTCCCACCGGCTCATTATACCTCGCAGCAATACCGTGGAAGAGGAGGTAAAGACTAGAAAGAAAGGACTTGAATCTGTTAGCTACGCTCTGGAAGATGGAGCACCACAAGACTCACTGCTGATAACGCAAATCCCTGAGTTGTATTCACACCACTCGTTTGTGGACTCGCCGACACGAAGACCGAAACTGCGACGACGACTGCTACCAGACTCATACAACCTAAGATTACCACCGTCGCAAGCACAATTCCAGGTCTGAGTATCTGCGAAGTTCGAGTAGGCTTGACGAAGCTAGCTGGCAGCGCGGGCTGCAGATCGGGGTAGCGGCCCATCGTCACCACTCTTCCAGCAGAGCCAGCTTTCTTGATTTCCAAAGAGAAAGAGAAAGAAATTATCGGCGATCCACGTAATGATGATGTGGTCGTCTACAGATGTGTTTGTTGTTTCGGTCTCATACAAAATTCTGCCTGTTCAACCTGTAACGCCAGGAGTGTGACTTAAGGGGAGGACGGAACCCGAAGGATCTCAAAATATAACGCGCGATAACACCACCAGGGCGAAGCTCTCGTTTCAGGGAAACGTGAAGCAATGAAGACAAGACAGAAAAGTGAGAGTTGGGTTGCGTGTTGGGTGCGGCTTCATTGGAACGAAACATCAGCGAGAAGTCGAAATCGAGGAGTATATGAAATGAAGCCACTCACTGAGGGCTGGTGATTGGAATTGAAAGGAATAGAAAAGAAAGTGAGAGGTTGGTAAGCACTTGATCCTATACTTCAAGGGTTAAGCAAGTGCTCGCGCATTCTTAGGAATGGCTTCTCATCACAATCATTCCACATTCTTCAGCGTGGCTGACTATCGAAAATCCTGCACCTCGCTCATTTCTCCCATTTGTTCAAAATCTATTTTGAGAAACTGTCTCAAGAGATTGAACCGAACTGTGGTAGAAGAATGGCATTATTCAGCAGAAATGCTCGCCAAGAGTGAGCTCGTGGTTGTGGATGTGACGTGGCTAGCAAAACACGTCTCACGTGAAGAAACATCGCGATTCCTGAAATCTCAATGCGGGAGATCAACAGGCGAGGCTTCCAGCATCCTTAAGCTTAAAAACAGGCTGGAGTTGCTTGAGATCGACATTTGAATGTCTTGATGCGGCCATTTTCTGGTTGCTGATCGTCTATCTCCTCGAGCATTTGTGAGAATCCGGGGTCGTGCGCGTGGTTTCTAGCCTCTGCGACACGACGAGGAGTGCCGAGATCAGCCTGAGGTCGGAAAAGGAGTGTTCCGTTAACGTCGTTTTGCGTCGTAGGACGAACCTTTTTTCTTCTCGTCTTATCTTTGAAAGCTTGGGGATGTTCGGGCCGTTCTCGAGAAGTTCAGACGATTTTGGTGGCAATTCTGGGGGTTGGAAATGGTCAATGACTGTGCGCAAGTGCGCTGAGACTGGGTGAGTAAAGCCGAGGTGAGCCTGAAGAGAATCAAGTCCTCGAAACGGGGAGACTCGCATCTGACGGCTGTTTCTGTCGATATCGCAAAGTGAGTGCGGATATGCAAGGAAGCTTGTACCGTCAGCGCGAGACAGCCAAGGGCTGTCTTTAGTGCGAATGTTCAAAGGGTCGCAAACCGGAAGGGAAAACGCTCAGAATGGTGATTGAACGTGGACGCATTAGTAGTGGCTCAAAACAAGGGACTTCTGATGCTGCGATTTGAGGCTAATTCATGGGAGTGCCGTGCCAATGCCGAACGTAACTCTTTGGTCTACACATTTATTTCGTGAGTAGCGAAACTGATGACCGCTCCGAAGAAGACAGTCAGTCGCACTGTTTAAAAGAGGTTGGTATTGAGGATCATTGAGCTTTCTGAATATGAGACGGTGTTTGCAACGCGCTGGTTATTCAACGGTTTCTACTTCATACAAGTACATGGGTTTTGGTCCAATCGATCTATACATGCCAGAACCTGCCATAATCTTTCTACGTGGTGATTGTACCAGTTGGATACAGTCAATGAGTTTCATGATATGAAGAAATCCGCTGATGGAACGTTGAGAGCGATTATTATGCCGAGAATCTTAGGCCGCATTCTGTATGTAGAAAGTGCGATAGGATTCAGTTTTATCAAAGCAGAGCACTTCAGCATTCGAGCTTTGCAAGCAATTCTCAGTCTACTAGAAGCATTTTAAGCAAATGTTTACTTAACTTACGCTTAAAATATCCATGAATGCTCTCCTCTGGGCGCATCGACGACATTTATGCCGATGAACAGATATTATCAATCACATGGATTTCTCAATCGCGTCTCAGGAGGTGTTCCGGACCTGAACTGATGCTCCTAATTTTCTCGTTTTCTAAATGAATGGCGGATAGCTATGTTCTGAAGGAGGTACACCCATCTCATGAGCATCTCCACCGTTCTCGTACTGCTCTTCAACCTGGTCTGAAAGTACACCACAACCTGCGCCGAGTGTAGGGCTATTCATTCTCCCCTCAGAAATTGCATACTGGTCGTTGGAGCCCGCCAACTCACTTCCTGGAAACAGTTCAACTTTCTCATGATCACGGAGGTCCAGATGAAGTCGAGGTGGCCTGTTGCCGTATCCAACCTGAAAGTTGCGCTCGATGTTCTCTTCCATTTTGATTGGTATGTTTTGTCGATGATGCCGTCCTGAACGATGCTTTGTCCCTTGTCGTTGATGGATCGTTCGTGTCCTTCTCAAACTCGGACGTGTACGTTGTTCTTGATGACTTCGATATGAGAGATCATTGAGATCTGCGGGCTCGCTGTAAGTGTTGGGCCTCTTGGGTTTATTTTGGTTGCTCGTACGAGACCTTCCCTGTTTATAGCTTCGGGTGTTCAAAGCCGTGCTAGACTGTGAAGAGCCATATTCCGAAAGTCGATTCTCCTGTTGTATTGCTTGTGTCTGCTCTGGAGGTATTTCTTGCCTATCTTCCTCCAACTCGTGGTCATCTGCAGAACCGGGTGATTGTGGACACTCGGTAATTGCACCGTTCTCTGGAGTGAATGCTAGTTCAACCCGCCATATCTGCGCCTTCATTGCCTTCAAATGGTTCATTGAGGACGGCGGCGGCTTAGGTAGCCCGACGGGCCCATGATTTTGGTGCCTGGGACCATCGAACCTTCTTTGCAAAGTAGCACCACCGTCATGAAAGCTTTCTTGGTTGCTTTGTGATCTTTGAACATGTTTGCTAGACGGAGGGTGCTGAAGAGTACCGTCATTATTAGCGAGCTCTGAATGCCCCAGGTCAGGTGTTCGTGGTATTGGATCTTGAATTGGGCCTGCTCTCCTTATGGGCTGTTGTGGTTCTTGATTCGGAGCCGAACGATATCCCTGATCAACAGATCTGTTACGTCCCCTCCTAGCGTGCCTATCGTCAGCTCTCTCTCCTTCTTGGCTATGGCTATCTCTCCTAGGTCTTGGGTTCTCCCCCTTGAATAAAATCGTCAAGCTCCTGCTCAGGCTCTCGATTGCCCTATCTTCTTGATTTCCCCCTCTTCTTCGATGCACAAGGAAAACACAACCCAAAACATAACCTTTGATAGAAACATTCCTTTATCCAGCCCCACGCACCTTCCACCCTGTTAGCACAACGGTGAGGGCACGACGGCGAATCCAGGCCGTGCTCGATATCGAACGCTATACTGGCCCTAGACGCCCTTTTGTTCCACGCCTTCTTCTCCTCGCAATTCTTGTCAAGAAACAAGCATATCATGCCCAAGAGAAAAAACACACAGACACCTCCAAACGAGCCGATCATTCCCCAGGCCACCTTTCGCGGCAAAGGGTGATCCATGAAAGTATAGGTCAGGACAAGCGTTCCGGCAGTGATAAAAAGGATACCGAATATTATTGGCATGTATTTGTATGTGATATTGGACATCGTGGTGACAAACAATCTTTCTGGGCGCTCTGGACGGGGTTGGCGTTGTGGGGGTTCTTGCTGGGCTTGTTGCCGGGCCTTCTGACCCTGAATACCCTGAGCCTGGCCATTCTGCTGATGCTGCTGCTGTTGCTGTTGATCCATCTGTTCTCTTCGTCCGGCGAAGGTTGGTATGTGTGCTTTCCAGTTACCCGAGAAAATAATGCTGCATTGGTTGCTCTTCGAGCTGCTGAATTCGTAAGTGCTGGAAGAGTGGTTGCTATATAAGGATCCCTTATTCTTCGGTCGGCTCATTCGTCGAAGAGGGAAGTTGCTTCTCGTAGATTACTATCCTCGACTGTTTTCTTTGAACAAGAAACCCTGACAGCTATTCTGTCTCTACTCGCAGAGTTCAAACACTAAAACATCACAATGCTGCTGAAGACAATGCAGAATTTGTTTTGAAACTGGTCCGACAAATTCTATACCACTTGGGGTTTGTTGCAAGAGAGCAAGGCTGAGTACAAGGCCCAAGACATTCTCGATCACTTCACCCAAAGCAGACCCGAAATCCACCAAAAGACCAATCAAAATCCTGACGCCCATCGCGAACATCTCAGCGCAACACAAAACAGAACAAGCCAAACTCGGCATCGAGGACCAAATTAGATGCGCTATTTCAACAGTGTGACCAAGTCAATCATCTTGAACCTCGAAGAAGCATGTACCAAACTTATGAAAAGAGTCACGAAACTGGTGTTGACGGATCTTCGGGGTAGTTTGCACACTTATGCTCCATCAATAAGGCAGTGCAAACATAGTTCTCGTACGGAAATAATGGATGCATTTACAGAGCCAGAGTCGAAAGCCCTATGGTATATAACAGACAGACTCATATATCCTGATGTCCGAGACTCCAGTCCCGCACAACACCATTCGATTCAAACCAGTTCTGCGCCTTTTCCCGGCAAAGACAAAAGAGATAATGTCGTACAGTTTGCCATCATGTCATCTTAACATCCGGGAATCCACCCATATACCCATTCGCTTGGCCATTTCCAAGGTTCATAGGAGGGAGTTCCATCGGTGGCTTTTCCATGTCTCCATTCTGCCCTTGCGCCTGCGTCTCTTCGCGCTTCGAGCGACCCAGTCTTTCGCACCACTCTTCAGCGCTAACGATCGTTCCATCAAGTACACCTGAGACCTGAGCCATCATATCCAATCCCTCTTTTGCCAGTACCAAGACCCGATTCGCACCATCTCTGACTTCGAGATCACCATTCTCGCCATTTCTCGCACCGTCGACGTTCCTTGAGCTCGCAAGTCTGAAACGTTGTGGTAAACTCGTCAGGTGTCGACGGACTAGATCTCTCGCGTTTTCTGGTAATGCACCGCCGGCGTATTTTGACACGATATCCACGACCTCTTTCAAGGTCTTCAAAACGTCCCTCTTCAACTCTGCAATCTTGGCGTTGAGAGCTGATCTCTCTGCATCGCTCCTCACGATCAATTGTCCTTCGGATCCAGATCCCTCAATTTTACCAGAATCTTCTGCATGGCCTTGATCGTATTGCTCCAGCACAGCTTTCAATGCTAGGATCACTTTGCCGATGTGTTCATTTGCCCAACGTAGCCATCCTAAGCAGTACTTCAAGCTCCGTAGAGACTCTTCGCTCATGGCAACACTGAGACCGCTGGTGGATAAAACGAGACGTGATTGCCACGAACTTCCAGGAGACGTGGGCTCATCATGAGTCTGAGTCGGAATCAGCGCCTGTTGCGCTGCTTCATAGTCCGGGCTTCTGTGCTCATCATATGCTGGAAGACTCTCCACTGTCGAGCCCTGACTTGGTCTCCGCTGGCGATGTTGCAGCTCCTGGCGATGGACGGGATATGGGTCATGTGGGATATTGCGATCGATATCCATCTCCTCTGTGCCCATCTTCCGACGCTTATTGGAAACCTCTCCATTCTCCAGGTCAGAGGGTTGCTGATGACTTGGCCGTCGTCCACCAAGAAACCACCGAACGCCTCCTTCCACCCCGGTCAATCGTCCAACTGATCCCACAGTATTGACAACGGGTGTAAATCTTCTTTCCACATATTCTGCACTCGACTTAAATCGCGGACTATAGTTCTTAGATGCCGAATAGGCTGACAAGGAACCGCCAATCGCGGTGCCGATAAGAGGATGCGAAGTTGTAAGGAGGGAGAGGAGGGGTTCAGGTTGCCCCGCCCCTCTGGATTGAAAGGATGGCGGAGAAGACGGCGGCAATGATCTATTATGTTGTGGAGGAGATTGTATAAAGTCTACAAAAAGAAGTTAGCGACAGTAGACGTTGCTTTTCGTCTGAACGTACCGGCTCGAAGATCTCCCAGGGCTTCAGCTGCGATGCGCACATCTGGATCGTCAATCGACAATACACTTCCACCACGCCGCCGGCTGTCTGGCGTATCGATGTCCATAGTTCTAGGCGACTCCATGTCATGCGACGAGGGATTTGTCTTCGGTGAGAGTTGTGAGGGACCAGGCTGGTAGTAGGCGGTCAGGGGGTTCGAGGACGGCCAGACGAACTGGTGCTCTTCTGCGCGCAGTCGTGGCTCTGAGGGAGCGGGGGGTAAAGGAGGCAAGGTGCGCTCATGATGAACGGGCGGTGGATCTGCGGTGGGGACTGAGGGAAAACTCAGAGATTGAGGGTCGTGAGATTGTGAGTAGGAGGGAGGTTGCTCTCGGAGCATGTGATCCTGCTCCATCGTTGGTCGCAAACGCCGACGAGAACTGCAATGCAAGCGGACTTTGGTAGAAAATATGCTATCGTATAGTGGATGGTCGGATTGGAACCACGGTTGATTCGGGTACCATCTGTGGGATTTGTTCGGCGCTCAAGGTGGGCTTCCTGGGAAGTTCCTTTCGGCGGTCAACAGCACTTTGTGATATGGTTTATGCGACAGCCCGGGTCGTGATGCGATCTCGAAGGAGGGTCAAAAAACAGGAATAATTCTAATATGAAAGAAAGCAGCTCTCTCTAAACATCAACGTCTTCCCCAAACTTTTGTTGTGGCCGTGGCTTTTCACATGGTATACAGACAGAGGAGGAGAAAGATTGAGAAGTACGATGATGGCAAGCTTCACGGCTCGCGGGCAGGTGATCACATGCCAGCCCGAAGCTGCAGGTGCGGAACACCTCAGGCTAAATGGGGCATCTCTCACGTGAAAACCCTTGAACATGGAGATTTCTAAACAGAAATTGAAACCTCAAGGAAGACAGAGGTCCAGACTTTATATGCGCGGGGTATTATTTAGAATGATATTGTCTAAAACACATCTCTGGAAGAAAGTCAGAGGAAAATGAGGCCAAAGTCCTTGAAAAGTAAGCGTAAAGTGAAGCCTCGGGACATGTGCTCCCCGACAACCTGACAACCTTTCTAGTCTTAGAAACCAGAAGGTGGTATCTAAGCCATCATTGGCTGATCTATGAAAAGGTTGTGTCCTTATGCTGGGTTTGTATGGTCCCTCTGACGCCGCCCAAGCAACCTGTTGCTCTATTCAAGCATTGCTCGGCCAGCTCTTATGGTACCTTCGGTATCGGTCTCCGCGCCACGAAATCGCTAACTGCATCAATTGGAAAGCAAAGTAGGCAACTGACAGAATGCCATGCCGGTCGTGCTTTATTTGTTGAGCTGCACTGTCTAGAGGGCGCGTTGGAAGAGAAAAGAGGAAATTCTGAGGCGAGGATTTTCTGATATTCTCGAATTTCGAAGCTAACTCGGATTGGGACAAGCGCGGCCTAGGCCCAAGCGAGGCAAGGCCACCATCTGTCGAGCTTCACTTTTGGCAACGTGGGGTCAACTCTTGAAGCCAGGCCTGAATAATTTCAGCGCATACATTCCCTATTTTCCGCGAATGTGTCATTCCATCTGACGAGATCATATCGGCCGCTTTGGCTCCCTGTCTCTGCCTCTGAATCCCCTCTCAACCGTCATCATGGCCTCCGCTGTGTTCTTCCTCGACCTCAAGGGAAAGGTAAGCCCTCGGGCAACCTCCAGGACTGGCCCCTTCTAACGATAGAAACAGACCCTTCTGGCCCGGAACTACAGAGGAGATATTCCTATGTCAGCTGTTGAGAAATTCCCAATACTTCTGAGTGATGCAGAGGAAGAAAGCTCCGCCGTACCACCATGTTTCTCAGATGAAGGAATCAATGTATGCCGTGTCAACCACATTGCTCTGCAGCAATTCTAACATACAATCAGTACCTCTATATCCGACACAATAATCTCTACCTCCTCGCGCTCACAAAACGAAACACAAATGCCGCCGAGATCCTCCTATTTCTCCACAAGATTGTAGAAGTCTTCACCGAATATTTCAAAGAGCTCGAAGAGGAATCGATACGGGACAACTTTGTTGTTATCTATGAACTCCTTGATGAAATGATGGATTTTGGTTACCCACAAACTACCGAATCCAAGATCTTGCAAGAATACATTACACAAGAATCCCATAAACTAGAAGTGCAAGCACGGCCTCCTATAGCTGTCACGAATGCGGTATCGTGGCGATCAGAAGGTATCAGGTATCGGAAGAACGAAGTGTTCTTGGATGTTGTGGAATCTCTCAACCTCCTCGTCTCCTCCAACGGCAATGTTCTACGGTCCGAGATCTTGGGGGCGATTAAAATGAAGTGTTATCTTTCTGGGATGCCAGAGTTACGGCTGGGGTTGAACGATAAAGTGATGTTTGAGACGACCGGGCGAGCAACCCGAGGGAAGGCTATCGAAATGGAAGACGTCAGGTTCCATCAATGCGTACGCTTAGCACGCTTCGAAAACGATCGCACAATTTCGTTCATTCCTCCTGATGGCGAATTCGAACTCATGTCGTATCGGTTGAATACGGCCGTGAAGCCCTTGATTTGGGTTGAATGTATCGTGGAATCACATTCGGGGAGCAGGATCGAATACATGTTGAAGGCAAAGGCGCAATTCAAACGACGGAGTACAGCCAACAATGTTGAGATTACGGTGCCAGTGCCAGAAGATGCGGATTCTCCGAGGTTCAGGACGAATATCGGAAGTGTTCATTATGCACCAGAAAAGAGCGCGATTGTATGGAAGATCAAGCAATTTGGTGGTAACAAGGAGTTTCTGATGAGGGCCGAGCTGGGCTTGCCGAGCGTGAAGGGTGATGATGAACTTGGTGGCGGTATGACTGGTGGCTTTGGTGGAAGCATGGGAGGTGTTGGAGGTAAGGGAGCTAAGAGGCCGATCAGCGTGAAGTTTGAGATCCCATACTTCACAACGAGTGGGATCCAGGTGCGGTATCTGAAGATCATTGAGCCGAAGGTATGACCCCACCCCTTTTTGAACTGTGGAACCAGTCACATGGTTACTTCACCTGCTGGACCATTGTCAATGGCACTCAATTCAAATACTGACACTTGTCACAGCTTCAATACCCGTCACTCCCATGGGTCCGCTACATCACACAATCAGGCGACATCGCCGTCAGATTACCAGACGTTAGCACTACAACCGGAACAGGACCGAGATGAGCACTTTCTAGCAGAACCATTCCGAAGGAGTAAAAGATCGGAGTATTTCGGCACTAGGCATGGTAAGGAGGAACGAAGAGATGCATTTCAGGCGTCAGGTGATGGAGTCGCAAACTGATGAATGGGCTTGTAGATAGCCGGCCGATCAAAATATGCCAAGATAAATTCGAAGGTGCGGACGTGCTCGCACCAAGTCGTCTGCACAGATGCTACTCTTTATCTTCCAGTGAATGCACTAATATACTCGCACTCAAAACAAGTCTACTCAATTCTCTACCAGACTTTAGCTGCCTTTTCTTTTTCTGGCAGTGGTCTTCTCAGTCAGAAACTGCTCTAATTTTACCATTGAATTATATTGCCCGATTTGAGCAAGGATAAATGGATTACCTGCGATGCCATCTTACATTTTCAAACCCTAATTATCCCTTGCACGGGTAAAGTTTTACCATAGTCTCAAACGCTGATTGCGCTTCAATGTACTTGTGCTATTGTTTTTATTTTACTATCACTCATTTTCTCAGCCCAGAATACGAGACAGTAGGACAAGACACATATTTACCGAACCTTGTCATTTACGAATTCTGCTGCCGAAGATCACCGTACTCTTCACGCCCAAAGTGAAGCAGCTAGGTCGCATTCACGACAAGTATGGAAAATCTTCATTCATTACGCCTCTGTCTATTTTGCACGCTCGATTCCATCTTAAAGCAGTCATGGTCTCATTAAGCTTGATAACTTCAAGGATCATGGTTTGGTCCAGTCATTTGAGTATTGCACCCGTCTTCCACTCGAGCTCATGCAATAGAGCTGTCGTAGAGCCAGAAGGATTTTGATTATCCAAATATATTGAGACGACAATGCCTCTTCCGTTTTGTCCTAAAATGCTTAGTTTCAGTTCGCTGGGAGGATCTAGGGGTTGTGCTGCAACTCACGACCATTGGTATTTCGGAGAGCTTGCTGCGACTCGTAACCAAGAGCCTCATCATATTGAGGAGACGTCCATTTATAATTGTTCCAACCGCTCGTGCTATTCGTAAGAACGCTGTCAAGCCAGCCGCTCCTGCATGAGAAAGCAATCAGTCCAAGCAAAATAGCAAGATTTCCGCCCAAGCCTGCCCGCTCACGTCCTTGTTTGTTTTGTTTTTGTTTTGGTTCTGGTGATAGTCAAGTCCAAGTGAATCAACGAGCTGTGGAGGGGCTTGCCAAGCGAGATAAAATTTGTCACCTTTCAGATCCACCCGGGACACGTCTCCATCATGCCTGAACAGCAGGTCAAACCAACGATCTAGTGGATAGGACTTCTTTCTCATTTCTCTTGCACTTGCATTGCCTTCAGCCACCACAAATCCGAGATTGTAGAACATGGTGGCGACGATGTACCAGGTCTCCAACGAGACTTTGTGGTTTTGTAGGCTGATCAAGATAGGAGGGGACCCGAATTTCGTTCTAGATCGTAAAGTGTTTGGGATGTAGAGCCTAGTGGGTTTCGGGGGTCGAGGTAGATGGAGACAACCAAACCTCGCGCCGGATCGCCTGCCTTCATTTAGTACTACAGTCGTTCATCAATTTCCAAAGTTATCTTACGCCCATCGTGTTGACCATGTTCCCTCCAAGAAAGATGATGCCAAGATCGATCGCGGATGAGCACTGTCTCTAGGTCTTGAGTTCCACAAGTGAAGGCAATCAAAGCAACCAGCATGGCTAGGTTGCCAGCTAGGCCTCCTGCAAGTGGCGCATTGTCTTCCGGATTTGAGTACGAGTCGAGACCAAGCCGATGAATGAAGCCAGCTCGGTTGCCTGCAAGACAGTTATGTTCGGCAACTATTTCCAGATAAGAGACAGTATTGTCTGTGTTGTCTCCGTATTCGAATCCGAGGGGATACCACCGATTTTGAGGAGCTGGACAATCTGGCATATTTCGCTGGCTAGCATCGCCTTCGGTGACACAGAACTCTGGAATGAGGCGTCAGCAATGGCCCCAAACGAAGTCTGCTCAAGATAAAATAGTGCAATGCCGATAGAAAAGGGTGCGAGTGGCAGGAATTGGAAAGAATTTCTGTGAGCACATACGATAGAAAGGGTTGCAATAGAACATCGTCACTGCGCGGTAGAGGGTAAGATCGCTATTTTTCAGTGTATCTGTGGCTCGAGTAACTGCACCGTCATCCCAACGATACAGGGTGCCCGTTTGTTGGGCCCCGAATCCCGCAGCATAAACTGGTGGATACCAAAACCCAGACGGATCAGTTCGAGGAGCGAGTCCCCCAGCTTCTGTATCTTCGTTGAGCTCCTGGCTTCTCACAAGAAACAGAAAGCTTGGTGTGACCCGGATAGGTGCGTTCTCCTCGGGATCAGAGTATGGTGCACTCTTCGTAGACGAAGTTCTTCGCGAGGATTTGAGTTTCCTATGATAACCATGTTCACCCCCTCCCCCCCCTCCCCCCTCTCCCCATCCTCCCATAGATGGCGCCATGCTCCATGACCGAGAATTTCCGGCGGTGTCGTGGACCACCTCACTAGCCTCTTTCGTAAGTCGATCAGTCATCTCGTCTTCATCATTCATTCGAGTCTCCGCTCCAGGCTGTGAATCATCGATGTTTTGTCGACCTTCCACAACAGGAGCAGGTTCCTCTTCCATTTCTTGATCCTCATCAATAGCACCAGGACTGCTCTTCAGTATTTCATTCCGAGCAATTTCCATCTGTGCCTCTAGTATTCGATCATGTTCTGCCTTCTCAGCAACCTTCTCTGGCGATGGTCGTAGTTCTGGCGGCGTTTTAGGTTCTTCATGGTGTTCTGTTCTTTCGGCATCGTATCGACTTTCATTCGATAGGGTTGGAGGCTGCTCTGCTGAAGAGTCTAGTTGGGTGGGCACAGCTACCGATCTTGTTATCACGTTGTCTGTGGGAGCCAGAACTCTCCCCTCGTGGCTGGACTTCTCCTGCTTGGATTTGAGAAGTGTTTGTATTATCGAGTCACTTTCCAGGTTCTGGGGCGATCCGTGAGCTTCAGTGACGAACCCCCATTCGAAACGTCTCTGGTCCGAATTAAGCACCCCAGTGAACAATGACTCTTCAACAAAATCAGTTGATGGTTCCATCCATGGAGCTAGCGTACTAGATGTCTCATCATCTGAGATGAACGGTGGGGGAAAGCGCGCAGCCACAAGCGATGAATTCTTCAAGCCGGCGGGGAACTTGGAAATGTAATCCCTATATCCTCCCCATTCTTCGTATGGACTTTGGGTGGTGCCTTTATCATCATGGCGCTGCTGAGCGCTTGATTGTTGGTCGCCATAATCATCATCGAAAGTCAACTCAAGGTACCTTTCCGGGTGCTTTTTTATCGTGCTTCTACTTGGCAGCTTAGAATTTTCTAGGCTGCTCCTCTCGCTTCTAGAACCCTCTGGACCCTCATCTTGATATGGTGGCAGACTCTTTAAGGCGATAAACCTCAAATGACCCACGATGTGGTCTTCCATGAGACCCTTGACGTCCCTGACACCGCATAGTGGGCAAGACTCAAACAAAGGTCCGATTGTCCGAGCATTTCTCTCGGCAAGAATGGCAAGCTGTGCATCCGTGAAAACACCCCTATGAACGTTGCTGATGTGGTCCAGGTAGTCATCCCGTGTGACGAAGACACACTCACCATGAGACTTCGAGTTGCAGCGCCACCGCAAAGCATGCTCGCGCATGTGTTTAATCCAATCACCACTGTGGTTATACAGTTCTTCTGGTGTATTGCAATCCTCGAATAAGCATACGTACGCCTCAAGGTCGCTCTTCACATGGGCCCTACAACTAGTCAGCATCCTCAGAGGCTAATTAAAGGGCAACAGTCGCCGCCGCAAAAGAGTGACAATTTACATACTTCCATTTCTTTTCATCGATTATATCCAGACTTGGGAGAGCATAGAAGCAAAAAGGGCACGTAACTTCCGCTATGGCCTTAACGCAATCATCCCAATCCTTGTCCAAAGTCTCCTGGAGCTGCACCTCCGCCTCAGAAGTCTCTTGTTGAAGCTTGTTATGCAATTCTGCGGCCGGCGCTTTACTGTCCGCAGGAAACAAACTTTGGAGAGATTCAAGATACCTCTTATAATCCTCTTCGCGTTGCCTTTTGATTTTTTTGTACTTCTGCTTTATCCGGTTGTCGGGAGGAGGAGGAAATATGAGATCCTGGTGATTGCTCAGAGCAACGGTCTTCGACGCCGAAATGATGGACGGGGCTGAGGCCTTTTTAAATTTATCGAAGTCTAAGGTCGTAGTAGTTACCGCTACTGACTGCATGATGCTTTTGGCAGACATATGTAGTTCTTCCACTGTGTTCGAGGTTTGCGGCTGAATAAGTGGCAGTGTAACTTTAGGTTGAGAAATCTTCTTCTTTAGTTCAATGTGAGCCTGGCCGTAGCGGGATCTCCTGTATAAAATTCTCTTCCGCCGTAATAACATTGTGGAAGCAAGACGTTGCCGAATAACCTCATTGATTCCTGGGAATAGATCGCGTAGGTAGAAAGCAAAGTGGGTTTCTAGCGATTTTTCCACATTATTCCCCTCGTCGTCTTTAATTTGAAATGATTTTGTTGCTTTGATATTTTGCGAGCTTTTGCTCGTTCTGCGAATGGTGTTTGACAGCCTGTGGAGTAGACTTATCTCATTTGCAATTTCGCGTATGGAACGATCGAGTATATCGTTCTGGAGAGCTTCGGCAACTTCAGATTTCTCTGGATGCGAGAACTTGAGAGTCTTAAGAACTGCTGAACCTATACCCTATCAGCAAAGCCTAGCCTCTAAATGTACATATTCACAGTGTTTACGAGTATATCGTCCATGAGGGCCTAAATCAGCGGTACAGCGTATGACAAAGTAAATATAGAGGATGATTATCCACTGGCGCACACTTGAATGATAAAACTTAAGGGCAACATCATGGGATGTAACTGAACGCCATGATAGCTTAAAGAAGATTTGCAAAGAGCGGGCAGCTCGCAGCTCCTACGGTTTGGAAAGACTTGACAGCATCATCGAGACCTTAACATCTAGGTATGATTAGATGTGGACCTACAGTTCCGAATACGGTCATCCAACACTTCCAAAATCCCTGCGACGATATCCTGGACATCCGGAACCTCCCTTAGACGATGATCCATAGAAGCTCGGCCAGGGCCAAAGATCCCAATGTTGGCAGTCCAAACCGAGAATCTTGCAAGCTGATCCTCCACTAAGGTGAGACCTCGTGAATGCATGGATGCTGACTGCTGGAGACATTGTTGGAAGGAATGAAAGCATTGCTTGGCACCGCTAGCAATGGTGCGCGGTAGTTGCTCTCCTGGCGCAGCCATTCGAGGCATAATTCGTAAAGGCAAGATAGAACGGGATGTGGAATTGAAGAGAACCCAGGTTTTGAATGCCCATAATTCTGCTCAGGAGTCAGGATTCGCTGTTGTTCAAGGATATTTTCAAATTGATGTTGAAGACAGCTTCACTGCGAACGGTGGTGATCCGCCGCTGAGCCGCGTTGTTCGAGCCTGTGGAGGTGTGCAACGGTGCCCAAAGATAAACACACTGTTGGGTTCAAAAGATTGCCAAACTACGGACGACCAGAGCTACCAACTCTCACCCCATTGATTTATAGACAAGATAAGGAGAACCTATAAAGACCAGGTGCGGCAGCAATTTGATGGGCTCAAAAGTCCAACTTTGAATCTATAAGGTCTTCACCACGGCATATATTGTAAGTCGGTGGATCCACTCTATCCAATGTAGCCTTCGCCTCCGGTGTTGTCAGGTTACACCAACTCATCGATAAGGCTACCCATTGCGTACAATATTTTTTGCAGTGTCACGTGTGTTATCATCGAATGAGCGCTCGACACGCTGGCGGCAGCCTTCCATCCAGAATACTGTATGCATTTCATTGTCCATCCCAACAATTTCCTTTGGGACACGAGCTTAGCGACGTGGGGGCCCAACGACATCTCAAGGAAGATTAGTGATGCACTGGAATTTACTGTACATTCTGTTCCCTTCACTAGCCACCAGGAGAACAGGGCAAGAGGGGGCCGTCTGATCTCTAGTCGAAAACACGGCACCTTGCTTCTGGTCCCGAGTCAGCCATTGAGAGAACGGCTCAACTGCATGCCCCACCAGCTGGCAGCCTTCCCATCAGCAGCAAATGTTACGATATTACAGTGTTGAAGTCGAGGAAACAGCAATATGGCGCCAATGCCCTACGTTGCTGAGGGCAGTCAGACCATCGCTTTGTTACTCGATACATCTCTGACAATTCGAGAAATAGCCAACTTCCTTAAAGCTGATGAGCCGGACCGGGAGCAAAGGCACTTCTACATCCACTTGATGAGCCATTGTCTTATGATCCGTGACCATACCAATCGTATTAAAACTTCTGTGAAGCAAAAAAACGAACTCATTGTTCACATTTTGCTTCGATTCGAGTCGGTGGTCACAAATCATGTCCTGGAAGAGCTGTCAACATGCCAGGTCTCCTCCTACTCTCGACTGCGCGCACTCAATCTGCATTGGAATAAAATACAAAATGAAAACGACAAGATTAAGCTTGAGTTCGCCAGAAAGTGTCTGAACTTCGGACAATCTCCAGACCAACACGATGAGTTAGTCGAATGCTTGGAGAAGTGGGAAAATGATGTCATCGCCCAGTACCCCGAGGACCGTTCGCAATGGTCTAAGGATGATTTTGTGCCACAGAAGGAAAGCTGGAGTGAACCATCGTACGCCGTATGGGGTGCGGCTCAGTCACTTTTCAAGGCTCTCATAGATTCCAAGAAATGCACATGCAGCCCCGAGCACGAAATTAGTGCTAGGCTTTGTTTAGGCACATATCGGAAGTCTGATCCCAACAAAGATGACCTTGACGATGACTTCGACTTCGACATGTTTCTCTCTATGAAACAAGCTTGGCAGGAGGTGCACGTCCACACCACCAAAGAGCGGGTAGTGCAATTTGCCTTGGATGATGAAGTGAAACACTTGCAAAGACGGAAACAGCAATCTCCGCGAATCCCTCAAATGAGGGTAACGAGCTTGTGTGAACCAATGGAAAAGATCCAAAAGATGGCCTCTCTCCGTCTCGAGTTCAAGGTTGAGAAGGGGCGACTTTTCAAACTGAGGTCTGAGAGGGCCAAATTCCCAATTGACAGGACAAAATCCACAGTCTCGCTCGAACAATTCATCAAGGAGGGGTCTAGATTCATAACGGAGAAGACAAAGCGTATTCTTGCTGTACTCCTCAGTTATGCGGTCCTTCATCTTCACGGAACTCCATGGCTTCAGCCTACGTGGGGCTCCTCGAGCATAATGTTCTTCCAGACAGCTTCTTCCGCGATTCCACTAAGACCCTTTATTCATACCCGACTCGCTCAAGAAGGCACTGATGCCATTACCCTAGAGCTAGACCATATTGAACAACACGAAGAAGTTAGCTGTGACCCTAATGACTTTGACGCGGATGGCTTCGACCTAGATGGCATTGATCCAGATGACCTAATGCTACACCATTTCCCTTCCCTGGTCACTTTAGCAGTGATGCTGATGGAATTGTACTTGGCAACACCGTTCGAAATACTGGCAAAGAAATACGGCATAGAATTGCTAGATGGGGTAGAAAATCGTACGGGATTTATCGATGTGGACCTCGTGTTCCAAGAATGCAAATCCGAAATTCCCGAGAACTCGCAATTCTACTACGCCATAGAAAAATGCTTGGATCCACAAACGTGGGAAGATGAGCAAGGCAAGAAGCTAGATGATCAGACGCTAAGAGCCACGCTATATGAAGAGGTTATTCGACCACTGGAAACAGAGCTAAACCAGGCTTTCAGTTACATTTCCATCGACGAGCTTGACAAGAAAGCACAGACTCTGGATTTTGGCAATTGGGGCCAAACTATGCAGAACCAACAAACCAAAGACCACTTTTCGTGTAGCGATCAGGAAGATGCACAAGGTTCTCGAAATGAACTTCCAACACCACAACATTCCCGTTACTTTTCGAGATATCAAGTGCTTCCTGAAGCACGTGCATGGAGTGAACTTTCCGCGGGTGCTCCTCGTACTGCTCAAAGGTCGGAACAAAGAATTTTTGGTGAATTCGATTATAAGGCTTCCAAATTTTTTGATGACGAGACTGTTTCTGAAGATCATTCCCCTGAGGCGTAAGTCCTTACTCTAGAATGAGCAGTTGTTATGCTTCTAGAATTATTTGGTTACCAAGTCGTAGTTCGAAGGCCAAGCCTTCGGTGGAGTGTGCCTGCTAAATTTCACATCTCTAGGTGCTCGAATTATTCTCTCTGGAAGCGTAACTTCCAAGCAGTCTACAAGAAGTATATTGAGGCACATCTGGAACAATCCTCACAATCTCCTGTCAAGATCGCGGTTCTCGACACTGGAATCGATCAGACTCATCCGGATATGGACGCACGCAGTGAGCAGATCAAGGGAAAATACAATTGCATCAATGAGAAATTCGAAAGTGTGGTGAATGATTATAACGGACACGGCACCTTCACCGCGGGTCTGCTTCTCGACTACGCCCCCGATGCGGAGTTATACATAATCAAGATTGCTGAGAACAAGCCTTCTAACCCTGAAATCATTGCAAAGGTAACCTTTCCAAATAATCTGCATTTTGAAGCCTATCGGATCTCAGACTAACGCTTCCAGGCCATAAATTATGCAGTCACATTGAAGGTCGACATTATTTCCATGTCTTTCGGATTCCCGACGTGTGACATCGATGGCTATGACAAAGTTGAAGCTGCCATTATGAACGCATATTCTAAGCACGTCCTCTTATTTGCAGCGGCTTCAAATAGTGGTGCGAACTTGGATCGAGCATATCCCGCTCGTGACCAAAACGTCATATGTATTCATTCAACGGATGCGAATGGGAACCGGTCAAAGTTCAGCCCTACCGCCATCTCGAATGAGATAAATTTAGCTACAATCGGCGAAGCAGTCGAGTCTGCATGGCCTGTACATCTCTGCGATGAGGCTACAAATCCTACCTTCGTCAAATACAAGTCAGGCACATCATATGCAACACCTATAGCAGCGGGCATTGGAGCGTTTTTGCTGCAGTACGCGAGAATCCATATGCCTGAGAAGGCAAATATGCTGAAGCGGCAGTCGAAAATGAAAGCAGTGTTTCGGAGAATTGCAGAAAAGAGTCAAGGGTCTAAAAGTCGAGATGAGTATCATTACGTTGCCTTGAGTGTTGTTGCTGGTAATCTCTTTGGGAAGGGAGAGGATTTCATAAATTCCACGATTGGGGACCTCCTCAAATATAATTAGAGATACCAAACTCGCATATCAATTGCTCATATTGCCCTTTTGAGATTCAGATCCTTGTTCATAGCATTCGTGAAAGCATAACAAGTGAAACGAGCCCCACTGTCCCAATCAATCCCTTAGAAATCATACCACTTCCTCCTGGTAGTCAGCCCTAGGAACCGCACAAAAAATTATAGTATCACCCTCCATCAACTCCTCCTTTTCGAACCCTTCATCTTCTGCCGTTGGGTCCTCCTCGGTAGAGATTGAAAGTTCCGGAACTCCTTCCTTCTCAACCTCACATCCAAGCAAGGCACCTGTCGTATAGTCATCACCATCCCTCACTGTTCCAGTCCTCTGCTCTACTTTAAGCTTCCTAACTTTAAATGCAAAGACAAAGTCACTGCTCCCACCCCAAGTTGTTCCCATCTTGTTCTCAGTTCTTCCCTCTATCGTTGGCCCGCTAGTGCCGCCTCCGATTGGAGCAGTGCCATCACTCTTGACGGTACTATCAACTTTGATTCCAAGACTACCACAAACACCCCTTGACTTGTGTGATTTGGCTTTCGCGCCAGTGACAGTTTTGATCCCGGTGATAATATAGATTGGCTTTCGGTAGCGGGATTTGTCTAGGTAGCGACGTACAGGTGCAGCTTCGATGCATCTTTGGAGATACTCTTCATTCGGGATGAATTGTGACGTATCTACCCGTTGGAAAGTATAACAGTCATCGTTACTATCACCAAGGATAAAAATTAGTCCGGGATTAACAAAATAGAGGAAATAGCAAAGTGCAATGACAAGAAGGTTGGAATCAAAGTTAGTCATACCTTTTATCCCAAGTGACACCTACATCAATTCCTACTCCAAGAAGGCTTAAGAACTTTGTCAAGATAGAGAATTTCCCTCCTCTCAACCTCTCCTTAGAGAACTCAACGTGGCTCTTTTCTGATGAAAACACCTCGGGGTCTGAAGGCAGAGGAGCAGTATATAGCGGCTGCTCTGGTTTCTTTATCGATGTAATGATATTGCCTAGTCTGATCGGACCCTCGGGTGGGAAATCCCACGTTGGGGCAAAGAAGTAGTAGAAGACAGGATTAGACATGCTTGCGGGTTATCCAGTTTTTCGGTCTCCTGCGTCAGAATGAGCTGCCATAGCTGGACCTGAAGCGGAAACCCCATAGTACTGGCCTTTAAATAATATGAGCGACGCCGCTGACTCTCACATTAGAGGCTGGCCTCGCTCCTGCAAACAAGTGGGGATTGGAGCTAATGTTCTTATTGGGTCACGCACTCTTCACATTTCAGGTTCTATCCTCTGAGGTGAGTTTAATACTAGGGTGTTAGCCGGTAGAACAGGCTCTAGGAGGGTTGCTTTTCTGAGATTTGATGTCCTGAAAGGATGCGGCTCTAGGCAGCAGCTTCGCACGTGCTTATTTCAGCTAGTGGATCGAAATCAAAGCCAATGAAAAGAGTGATAGTTTCGAAATCCAAGAACCCAATTGATAAGTCTGCATTATAATCGTATCATATGTTCACTATACCCACCCAGTGAATTTTCAATTTGAGAATTGAATGCCTTTAATAGGTTGTAATTCCCTGAAGAACGGACCGGCAAGAGGGGGTTTTTTTTCGCTCAAATTAGGGGCCTCATCACAATATTAGGGGACAGTTATTAAAGTGATTGATATATATATTGTTTCAAAACGCTGTTGTGGATCAAAAAGGTACATGCAAGGAAGGTCAGATTTGATCAATCAGATGTACGAAGGTACGCCACCTTTCCGACCCCAAAGACCGAGAACTGAAATACAATCAATCAAATCCATAGGAAACCATGAACATAATTGTGAAATCGGAACTTATTCTCTCATTCCACCTCAAACCTGTGATAAGCCACATACGCCATTGAGGAAATTCATGATTCGTTGATAATGTGCAGTCAAGTACCAGCCATACAAAGGAGATGCTGGAAATTATGAACTGTTAGCGACTATATTCTTTACCATAGGGTCGTAGAAAGGGGCTTTGGCTATTTCCGGTCTGGACACGGATATGCCTAGGCCAACGTATGAAGTATGTGGGCCATCTATCGAAAGATTGGCGTGCGACCAGCCTCAATCTGACGTACTCTCTCCCTCGTTGAGCCAACAGGATTCTCAGGGTCCAAGAAGACGGTCACAACCATGCCTCGACCTTCAAGCCCTGTAGTAGTTCAGTAAAATGTCTACCAATCTATCAGGCGGGAGTGATTTTCTTACGTCCACTTTCCCTTCCGTGTGGGTGCCATCTATGACCACTCCACGCCCTATCTTCGATCAGAACACGATAAAGTTCCATGTTATTGGTGCACGAGAATGCCACCAAAGCGATGATGATCGGTAAAAGGCCAGCTAAACCTCCGTGAGCTGGCCCCCCGTGTTGATGACGACGATATACTCTAGGAAGAAGCTGTTCAATCCAATCAGCGGTCCGGACAGCTAGAAACTCTTGATCGCCGGCGTGATCAACGTATGATATATTATGTTCGTGAAAAAAAGTTAGAGGTTGCCACCAATCTCCGGCATCAGGACTCGCAGCCATTTCCCGAGCCCCTGCGTCGCCGCGAGTCGTAAGGAAATTATCGAAATGGTTGCAATAGAAGACCGTTGCGGCTCTGAAGTATGTCGGCCAGATCGTTTGGCCACGAGAATCCAAACTGATTATGGTCCCGTTTGCCAGAGAAGCACCATCATGGTCTACTATTGGTCCGGCCGTCCAATTGTATCCATCTGCCAAGCCCACAATGCCATTGTTCCACCTATAGACATGGCCTGGCACTTGAGCAAAGAAGCCTCGCATGGTGTCTGGAGGTTGCCAATGTTGATTGACATATCGCGCTGCTATGCTGCCTGGTGTTTCGGGGTTGTCGTTCGTCGGTAATTCGTTGACGATAAACAGGAAGCTTGTGGTAGGAGGAGTTTCGGGTTCGCGTTGACGTTCTGGTTGACTGTACTGTTTCGAGGAAGAAGGGGCGCTCTTCGATTTCTATGGGTGTTTAGACGATAGCTAGTGGCTGCCCAAGCGAGATTCAACCTACACTCTTTTGTCGCCCAGACATGTTGGCCGATCGCAGGAAGTAAAGGATAGAAGGGGTGACCGACGTCTCACAATGCTAAATTTGTTGGTCTGATCGAGTTCAATCCAGAACAAGGGTCGCATCACGAAGATAAGACCCGACAGCTCGTCCGCTCTGATATGGGTCGACGTCTTCCGCTTGAAAGCGACCCAAAGCGACCTGTCCGTCTCGCAAGAGCGCGAAACTCATGGCAATGGGTCTTGTGACAACATTTGATTGGGTTTTGGAGGATAGCTCAAGTATAATCCCAGCCAGACGATGCAGGTGTGCTTCCTCCATGCATGTCGGGCTGGCATCATGCTTTGTAAATAGTGACAAGAAAATGGCACCCAAATGGAGATGATCTGCACTGAACGAGCTCCAACTCATGCAAAAACCCCAAGCGTCTTGGTGACGATGACATAGAATCGTGCAGGGAAGAAGAACGGAGCAGATCCTCGGTCGGTGTATCTCGGTGGTAGATTGCCATTCCAGGCGAGCGAGAGGATGCCTATCTCGATCCCAATGTCCCGTACCCCGGGCAGGCGGATAAGAATAGTTTGCTCCACATCTGTTTGCTGGATCAATTGAGAGAAGACGGTGGATGCAATGCTGGCATAAGCCACGAGACGGGTCTGGCCACCCGCCTGCAAACGATGCGATCGTACAGGAGCTGCATACCCAACTCATCACTAAATGTCTGGCCAGTTGGGCTCCCAAGCAAAAGCATCAACACATTTTTCAAGATATACGCGACAACTTTGCCACGCCAGCAGTCTCGTCTCAATCGGTCGCCCGAGCGAAATGTTGAGCAAAGCTTAAATCACCATCGTAAGGGTATCGGGCCGAGGGCCAGCGGTGCTGCGAGTGGTGCGCAAAGCATCGCTGCACTGATCGCAGGATATTCCGCCTTGGGAATCGAGAAGTGGCGTTCTTCTGCTTTGGGAACGAGACATGCTGGTAACACACAGCAAATGCCGAGATTCCAGCGCAGAAAACGATCTGGCCCGTAAAACAAAGAAAATCTCTTGACCCGAGAGGGGAATTCGGGGGAAATGCGGCTCCGCAAGTCCCACGGCTATATCTGAGGGTCGACTCTCCGTCAGAGAGCGCGAATTTTGCCGGATTTGCGACCCACGTGAGTTGTGATTCGATGAGCCAAGTGGTGTGAATCTTGCTTTGCTCCAAGTGGTGTGGGTGCCATATCCGACGAATCAGGGGAGTCAGAATATCTGCAGAAATTAGCGACCTTTCGAAAGTTTGAAGGTCCTCAGCAGCGCGGTGTGATTTCAGCGATGCGAGCCACTTACAATGCGAGTCGTTCTCGGAGGCAGCGATTTTGATGAAACTATCTCCTTTCAAGAACCACCTCGAGGAGGGTACTGCAATCTTATATTGTCCTCGCTGCAGTCGGTGGGGAGTGTCAGCTGGCCACTGCATGCAATGGTGCTCCTACGCCCGACTCCAGTGAAGGAGTATTTGCTAGCCTGGTCGCCTCGTCTGCCTTTGCCCAGTCGAGGTACTATCTCCTCGTCTTCTCGCACCCTTGGGCCACTTGCGCACCCAATAGACAGTCGGTATTTGCAAATGCATAAATGTGCAGCAATAGTCTGCAAGTGAGGGTCGACGTGCCTTAATCGGTCAGTACTGCCGCAATATGTGCGGAGACAGGTGTGACCTGTCAAGTGTCAATTCGGTAGAAGATGTGAGGTTGCTTTAAAGTTTGTAAGGGCGCAGGCTGAGCTATCTATCCCAATAGCCAGCAGCTCCCCGGCGGGTTGATTGGTGATTCCGAGCAGGGCTGTGTGGACCACTGCAAGGGAACATCCTCCCATAAGTCATTTGAATACACCGAGGAAATGATTGGCCGCTCGATACAAGTCCGTGCCCTTTTGGAAGACCATAACCACTTTGCAACGCTGGTCACAGTGGCATGACTGAAGGAATGTGTTCCTGGGGTTCGCCGTCGAAGTCCCGAGTACCCGCGTGTTCCAAGAGCAGCATCTCAGTCGCAGCGTGGTCTTGTGTTCACCGGACGAATCATAATGGCGAGACTACCGGACCATCGTGATTCGGTGGATTCATCTGATGAGTCGAGCTAGGCTTGGATCGATCGCAGGACATTGCAACAGTGAAGCTCGTCTATTGGGGTGTCCGCAGAGAACTTCCCTCACAAGAGTTTTCATCCAGCCCTGCTGGGGTGTCATTGGATGACAGGCCTATCTAAAGGCATCTTGTTCTGAACAGCGGGGTTGCAGCGGTAAAACAAGTCCGCTGACCTGTATTGCCACAATTAGAGCGAACGCCACAAAGATACCGCCTCCGTGCCAAAGTTGGGACGCATCGGGTGTGGTTCCATATATACTCAAGTCGTCGGCTGTAGTGGCCACGGTGGGTGGAAACAACACGCAGAGGTATTGAGGCGGTGATGGGCGCGAATGGCTGAAAGACGCCTTAGAGATCTTGGCGGGCGACTTGGAGCCTCCTTCGTTGTAATAAGATGCGAGCAGGTATACCGATATGAGGAGGCAGACCAGAGTCATCTCGTCGTCAAAGAGTTCGCAATCTGCTGAGGGTGCAACATGACTGCGCGACATCGCGCGATTTCGATGGCATCAACTGGTAGCATCGTGAGCAGTCTTGAGGCCGATCAACGACAGTCGTGCATTCCTCAGAGACCCAACCAGGGATACGGGTGATAACATAAGTCTTGTTGATTAAAGTGGACGACTGAGAGACGATTTGGGAAAGGATAAGGAGAGGTTCAGGAGATGGAAAGAGAACCCAGCCTTTTGTCCTCGCGAAGCGAGATTTAACCTTAGTGGACACGCACGTGACCATCGAGCCCCTTGCACAGAGAGGCCTCTATAGAGTGCTACGAACACGTTGCGATTCTATTCTAGTTGCCCCTAAATAAACTAAGTAATATAAGTTCGCCGTGGACTGTAGACAGAACTTGCAGGGCTTATTAGGACCGGGTTGGTCTATAGTAATTCGTAGAGAAGCAACAGCAGCAGCAGCAGCAGCAATGTAGCAGCTCAGTCTTCAGAAATTCCGCTAGGTAATAAAATCATATAGAAAAAAAATTAGTTTAAAAGGATTGAGCGTTCAATTAATTGATATCTTAAATCAGCTCTTCTATCTATAGCTCCACCAGATTTTTCAATGCTTCGATTTCGCCTTTCTGCCACTCGATCACTTTGCCTTGCCATCTCTCCCCCTTCCCACCCCCCTTAACTCCACTCACAACTCCCTTCATTTCCTCCACAAAGTCCTCAACAGCCTTCTTCTCGCCAACGACCACAACCTGGCCACTCGTCCTCTTTTCTCCCGTAGCTAGAACAACGATCCCGCGCTCTTTGAGCGCATCCTTCACCTCATAGCAAATGGAATTGATGTAATCCAAGTTTCCGGAAGCGCGGTAAACCCAAGCTTTCTTTTTCCTGCCCAAATCAGCCTTAACTCGTTCTGCTTCGTATTTCGCTATCTCAATGAGCAGCTTCGCCTCCTTCCTCCTCGATTCCGTGAGATTATCACTCATCTTCTTCACAGCGCCGAGGACTTCGTCGGGAGTTGTTCCAGTGGACAGGGCCCCGCCGATCGAGCGCAGAGTGCGGACCGAAGCCGATGCAAGCTTGATTGCTCGGTCTCCTGCACTGAAGTACATACGACAGTTTGTTCCACGGATGGATTGCGTATGATGCAGTAATATCAATCCAATGTGTGACGTTTGTTGGAGATGAGTGCCGCAGCAACTATTCAAATCAATATTGTCTTCTTCCAAATGGTGGCGGAAGACTTACGGGTTCGCATCAATATCCCCGATCTTGATAATGCGAACAACCCCTTTTTCCTTATCGTAATCATCTGGTAAACTATCTGATTTTGCATCATCAGGTGTTTCGACTGATATTTTCAGGTTGTTGCGGATAGCTTCGTTGCATTTCTCTTGGATGGTTCGCATCTCTTCATCTGTCGGTTTCCGAGGCAAGTCTATGTAGTTGACTTCACCTTCAGGACCCATTCCCCATCCGACGGACTCCAGATTTTCATATTTATCCATGATTGCTGATAGCAAGTGTTGTCCAGTGTGCTGTTGCATGTGATCCCAACGTCGCGTGAAATCAACATCTTGACGGACACGGGTGCCAGGATCCAGGGGTTGAGGGGAGTGGTAAACACATTGTAACCCTTGGCGTTGAATTGACTTGATCTGGATAGGCTCTGCTGAAGGATTGGTCAAGTTTATCAGGGTGCCGTGATCTGTAGGCTGTCCGCCACCTAAGAAGGTCAATGGCCAATATATCCATCACGTGCTGGTGACTACATACCCTCAGGGAAGAGCACGGAGTCCTGAAACTCAATCAAATATAACTTTTCGGGTTCAGGAGTCGAATTCCCGTTCTTGGATAGTTTCTTGGCTCCATTCGTCTTAGGTGGCGACCATTCAACGCATGACACGACCTCGGAATCGATAGTCTGGAGATATGAGTCTCGCTGGCAAGCCAGGTCACCGACGACGCGGCTCCGGGAATTTGGTGGGAGCAAAGGCATAATTGAACAACCTATAACCTGTTGTAGGAGTTAGACGTTCGAGTCACTTATACATGATCAGAGGATGGTCGTTTGAAGGGCGCGATCGTCAGAGATAGTTCCAGGGACTTCCAGAGCTAAGCGAGATAAAGCTACCGCTAACCAGATAAGGCAGACTCCTGAAGGACGCCCCTCTTTTCTCATACCACTAGCCACCGTAGCGAGGGAGCTTAGCGAGAATTTAGGGGTACTGCCTCAACTATTTACTCAAGCAATATTTAAAAGGCTACTCTTCTTCTTCCTCTATACGTTCTCTAAAATCTTTTCAATTTTGCCTCCAACAACGTCGAAATCTCTCGACTCCGCTCTTGTAAAGCGTTGCACCGGATGTCGGCCGCATTTCACTTCATTAAAACGCCCTCAGACAATAGAGGATTCAACCCAAGCTCTTTATTTCACCAACGATTGGACCAACTTTTTTGGTAGATGTCGGTACACTCGCGCCTTTAGAGACTATTAGTCTAGCCATTTCCTTCTGATGCGAGCTGGCGGCAGCGCCGAGAGCTGTGCTTGCTCCCTAGGACTCCAACACTCGCGTGGATTGGTGATCGCGGATGCTCTTGTCTTGTGTATAGGTTAGTGATAAACACTTGATCAGTGTCGGGAAATATAAGGGAAATAAACCGCACTGTTAGGTATGTCGGAATCAGTATTTCTGCTGAAATTCGTGAGCCAAGAGGTTAGAATAATAACAAGAGATGAGGAAGGCACCGAAAAGTGAATGCGATGTCATGTGACTCTTATGTGGGATTTGAGACTTAGAGAGAAGAAGTACTCAGGGTCTGCGGGGTCTAGGTATTTTTGAGCTGAGCTATAACGTCCTGAGTACGATTTTTGAGACCCTCGGATATGTCTGATCGAGAGGATGAGAATTCGGGAGGCGGTGGGTGTGGTAGAACTGGTACAGATGCGGGAGTAGGCTGCAATGATGATAATGGAAAACTTCTTTGTCTGTGAAGTCTGCATGAACGTTGCTGTGGTTTCATCTATTCACTTTCCATCCCCCGTTCTATATACAGTAACAGTGACTCGTCGTTTTCCTCTCAACACCATCTCATCCTAACTTATCCATAAAAGACAAAAACGCCATACGTAACATAAAAACCTGTACAAGAAGCCCATTCCTCCCTGGAATTCCGGTACATTCAGCGGTAGTGCGACCCAAATGTGGGGTCAAGACCGCGAATCATCAAGGAAAGGAGGGAGATTCAAGGATGGTTTTACTGAGAATCTAAAAAGTGAGAGCGTTATGAGAGGAGAAGGAGCGGCTCAGCGGTGAAACGCCGGCAGAGTTCGGTTGAGTGTGGGTACACTTGTCCCTGTATTTAATACAAAGTGAAGAAATGGGATGAACATGAAAAACAGAATTGAGATTACCGCACCAGATACTGAAAGTTCATGACCAGAAACACAACGAACATAAGATAGTGAAGCGACTATAATTCAATTAACAAGATTTATGTATGTATGACCCCTTGTAACCACGTCTACCATGGATCTTATTCTTATCGCAACCCCTTGCATGCAAATCTCAAATATGCGCCGAAATTCCTTTTGCAAGTACAAGACGTAAACTTCCCCTCACCGACTTATAGACCATCTGAAGCTGGCGGTCCTTTATAGACTGCGGATTGTTAGTAGATGATTCAGGAAATGGGGAAGGATACTCACCTCTCTTGGCATAGATGAAATACCAGGCTGCAGCCATAGACATGAAGCCTACGAGCACCACGCTGGCATAGTTCATCGAGATGGGTGTGACTGGAAGCGCGGTGGGCATGCTGAAGAGCACGACTTCGAAGGAGATCCAGGCAATGGCTACAACATTGACCATCGGCCCGATGATTGGTCCACAGTTCCATCTAGCTTGGTTGACTTCCACGCGCTTGTTCCAGAGGAGAGAGATGGCGATTGGGATAGCGTAGGAGACGGCTAGAGCAATGACACCCACTGAGACGAATGCCAAGAATGCGCTGGAGCTGCCGAGATTGATGAGTCCGAGCAGCATTTGTACGACTGTAGTTAGGATTAAGGCGTAGAGAGGGATTCCGAGCTTCTTGTTCACGATAGCGAAGATTTTCGCACCTGGGATGGCATCGTCACGTGCAAACGCCCAGGTGCATCGTGAGGCGGCGACTGTAATGCTGATGGAGCAGAACATGGTGACGCCGAGAACAAGGAATGTCAGGCCAAGACCACCTCCTGGCGAGCCCATGACGATGTGGAAGATGTAGGGAATAGCCTGGCCACTGGGTGCGAGAATTATGTCTGCCAGAGGCGGCATTGTTGCACAAATGGGGAGGATGAAGAAGAGACCTGCAGTGCCTCCGACTGGAACGCAAAGAGACATGGCCTTGGGGACCTTGATAGCTGGGTCTGCAACTTCTTCGGCCATGGATGAGATCATCCCAATGGCAGAGAAAGTGTAGGCGGCTGGGAGCAGACCAATGAAGAAAGTGAAGCCTCCCCACCCTGCGAGACTGGTGTCATAATGTCCTAGGGTATAGGCTGCACTGTGTCGACCAACATCTGCCTTTACTGACAAAGCAATTAGGATGATCAAGATAGTGAGAGCCGTCCATGCAGCACAGATGGTATCGACCATGGGAAGGAAAGTGTTGCCGAGAGCACAAATCGTGAGGGTGATAAGGCAAATGGCGAAGAAGATGAGAAGCAGTTGCCAGTCATTAGCTATGAAGTCCGGATGATAGATGGAAATCGTAGCTGAAATTAGAGAGGCAAATCCGAAGTTTACGGAGAGCGTGATGGTCCAATTGCCAATAAGCCAGATCCATCCCGTGATAAAAGAGAGAACTGTCTTGTTGGATTTGGCGATCTGGAAAGACCAATAGTACGGGCCTGCTGAAGTCGGATAACGTGATGCAAGCTCGCTGAGGGAGAGAGCAACGCATTCGTCCAGGATCAAGACAATAATCCATCCTACAAAGATCGAGAGCTGACCTCCACCGTAGATGGCACTGATGAATGGACCACCTTCGCCGAAAGGAATTGCTGCGATTGCCAGGGTTTGGAAGAGAAGAGTGAAGAGAGATCGGTTTCTTTGGAGCTCAGGAGTGTATCCCAATGCCGTCAAGCTGTCCAGGTCGTGCACATCGCCTTCTCCTCGACTGGGAAGCACGTCAGGAGACGCCTTCTCCGCGTCCACTAAGCTTGAACCCATCTTGAGATATCTCGGTCAATGAAAAGTCGCGTACTGCTTCTGGTCCTCACGAATGCTGGGGGCAACAGGTGCAATGCAGTCTCATCAATCCAACGACGCAGCTCGATATACATGCAGCTGCGAAAGTTGAGGTTCAGGAAGCCAGTGAGGAAGCGACAATCGATTAAGTGAGACAAAACACGTGACCGTGGTGGCGCCCAAAAAGGAAGTTCTCGCCAAAAGCAGCTTCAATTTCCACCCTGTCAGTACTACAGAGGACGTCCAATTGCTCTCAAGGAAGGAACAATACAGGTCAGGAAACACAAGCACAACAGATGCAGACGCTGATATGAGCGAGGCCGGTGGTCCTTAATACCTTATCAGGATGTGCTTTCCCCTCGAGCCCTCCGCCACTGATACATGGCTGGGCGCCCATACCTATCTCCAGTTGAAAGGCGATGCGGGATGGCGTCGTTTGGCTCAAGTACCGAGACTGTGGGCGAGCCGTCGACCATGCAAGAAGTTCCAAGAACTGCCCTTAACTGCGTAGCCAAGAGCGAGCTCGCGGTTAGATATCAGACATGTTTATCTTTCCTGAATCTGCCCAATGATCGCATTGATCTTCCTATCAAAGAGAAGTGAAGATAAGTGAAGATGCACGAAGTGCGAAGGAAAAGACTGCCGTTTGAGGATTGGAGTGTGGAGCGAAATATGATTCAGGGGAGGAGAACCGTGGTTGGTGAGGTTTTGCAGGTGGACGGCAGGGTCCACCCTGCAAGGTCAATCCACCATGCCTGTTTAGGCAGTTCACAGGACCAACTGTTTGATCACGTGGTAGTTTCTCCTATCTGGAGGACGTGGGGAAAAAAGGCGTTAGGAGGCGTCGCGGTGAAGTGTAAAAAAGGGCGGCCGGCAGATTGCGGAGATGTCAGGGGATTGATGCTCAGCCATGAAACGTTGTGGGAACAACGGCAGAGGAGAAGCATGTTTTGGACGAAGATAGGATGAAACAAAGCCTTGGATGGATTGTAGCTTAATTTGATTTCCTCTATCAGCAATGTGTAGAGCTTCTTTTGAACGAGCTGAAGTGTGTCTAATAGAACAGCTTCGAATATGCTTTTCTGCCTTCCCATACCACCATTATTCTAGCAAGATAGATCCGTTCTTGAATGGATGATAGTCTCCCTCGTGATATTCATGGAATGACTCCTCCATCTCAGCAACATCCATACCAGAAACGATGTCCCTGCACAATGTTAGTTCGCATTGGCGAATCATGAAACCAGGAATGACTTACTCGTTTTTGGCCAGGACCTCGAGACCAGGAATACAGTCGATCAGGGCGAATATGATGTATGATCCAATAAAGGACCATGTAAACCCGATCATAGCCTCTAGTAGCTGAATCCCGACTTGCTTGAAATTGCCGTCGAAGAAAAGTCCACCATCGATGACCGTTGCTCCATCATAAGCAGCGACTTCCTTCCGTGCAAAGAGACCTGTCGAGATGGTTGCGAGGATGCCACCAACACAATGAATTGCAAAGGTATCTCCGTTATCAACCCATCGCCATCGCTCAGCAAACTTGGTGAACTTGATACGGAGGGCTTGACGACAGACAACAGCACCGCCGATTCCAAAGAAGAAGGCAGTGGGCATATCAATAAACCCAGCTGCTGGCGTGATCATGACAAGACCCGAAATGGCGCCCATGAATGTCGCGTCTAGTGACCACTTTCCAGTCTCGAAGTAAGCCATACACGCCCAAGTTAACGAAGAGGCCGAAGCACAGAGATTGGTGACACAGAGCGCCATGACGGACTTGAAGTTCAAGCTGAGAGTCGTTCCAGCATCAAAGGCCAACCATGCATTCCAAATGATCACGAGGGCAATAAGTTGAGACATGGAGTTGCCTGGTCGGTGGAGAGCGAGATGTGATGGTGTACGCTTGTCAGACTTGCGGGACCGAAAGAGTGGATAGGAGAGGTAAATTGACATGGCAGAAGCAGTTGCACCGCTGCAGATGTGCACAGGTGTTCCACCTGCAAAGTCAAGGACGCCAAGATTGGCGAGGAAGCCGGTTTCTGACCATACCATATGAGCGAGAGGACAGTATATGAGCGTTGACCATAGCTATATAGTTTATTAGCAAATCCAATTTGGTATGAAGAAGTCACGAGGAGACATACGAAGATGAATGGGATCAACGGTAATGCTCTTCCTCTTTCACAAGCCCCTCCAACGGCAATAGCACAAACTGTAGCTTCAAAGACGAGCTGGAATTCACTGAACAAGATGGCAGGTATGGTTCCCACAGGGTCGGATAGGACTCCTCTGTGGAACGCATACTTGAAGTCTCCAATGACACCGGAGCCTTCTCCGTAGGCAAAGGAGTAGCCGATGATGAACCATTGGATGGAGCAGACGGAGATGACTAAGAGAGAGGGCATGAAGGAGGCCATGCCATTGCGACGATGGCTATAGCCAGAGTAGGCCAGGCCAACTGCGGGAATGATTGGCCAGCAGAAGACGGTGCAGACAAGGACGAAGACCTGGAGGGCGTCAACTGTTTGAACTGCACGCCCAAGCCAAGGCTACACGGAAACACCGCAGCACTCCCTGCTCATCCAGCGATGTGTGAGGGAAACTGTAGACTCACTGTATCAGACAGGTCGCAAGCTTCCCACGCTTTGAGGACCTCGGACGCCGTCATATTGGGAGTCAAAATCCGGGAAGAGCAGTACGTGGGAGCTGGAGGAGATGGAAAGGAAAAGGAAAGGAAAGGAATCGAGATGCTGCTGGGATGGGATGGGCAACACGAAAGAAGTGAAATAAAGTCCCTCAGTCCGCAAGAAGGTGAATTCTAGCTTGGAGCTGGGGTCTGGCCAGGCTATTGCCCTGTTCCTATCGGGTTGCAGGGTGGGATGGAAATGTTCGTAATTGGCTATCAGAGTCAGATAAGAAAATGCGAGGCGTGATCGCCGTCGGAAAGTGGAGTGCGGCTGCGGGAGACATAAAAGAAGCCAATCGCAACAGAGCTAAGATTTCTTGGAGCACGAATTCCCCATGCATCGTGGGTTTTGATGACAAAATTTAGCAAGGGCGATGTCTTCTTCTGGGTATTAACACGGCGACTCCACACGCCGGAAGAAATCTGCTGCAAGCCACGGCATTCATCCCAAAATAAGATCGGTCCAAAGAGAGCTTTATAAAACCTAAGAGAAATCCTCCCGTGAAGCGTGTCCTGTCTTCCTTCAAGTCTACTCAGCATAAATCCCTCTCAACCTCCAAACTACCGTACCAGCCGACAATAATTCGGCATTATCCTCAATGGCCCCCAGGCACGACGCGGCGATTCGCATGTGATGCTGTCAGCAGCACACCGAAGAGTTTAGAACGTGCGGTTCCCTGAGCTACATATTAAGAGCTGCTGGCCGAGGTGGTGGATCTTATCGCCGGAGCTCGTCTTAAAATTCGATTCTTCCGGGAAAAATCATACTCTCACTTTCGAAGCTGGTAGCCAATGATGGGCCCTGGTCGGGTCGACATTTGCGATAAAGATGGCGCCATGATCTTGTTTATAAGAATGGACTTTCCCATCTCCTCTCTCGTCCGTTCTCAGAACAAGCATGTCACATTTGCGATCTCCTCAAAGAACATCCACCAGTTTGCCTCTCGGCATGCTACGGAGGTATCCAATTCTTTCCAACGCTTCTCCAGGAAGGATTCGAGAGATCGCAGGGCCTCGAACGATAGGTAGCTTGCTGACCGGGTTATGCTCTGCTTGATTGCAAGTCGGTGCTTACTCTCGAAGCAGTGTGTCCCGCATATCAAAATGGGGAAGAGGATGCAATGGTGAAGCTTGTCTGTGAGATCGTGGCCGGCAACAACTTCCATGCAGTCTGATACAGCTTGCTGGACGAGAGGGTGGTCTACATCCAGTGAACTGAGAGCCCTGTAGAGATATACAGAGGCTGTGAATCGGTACGACGCGTTGAAGGCTGCCCAAGCTTTCTGATCCGGAGTCTGGTCGACAGCTTCTTCCTGCCGAGTAGCTTGCTGCTCGAGAGCATTTTGTATCGAGAGAAGAATCCCAATAGGTGCCGTACCTCTGAAGTGGCGCACCTCATGGCCGAGGGTAGCTAGCTGCGAGAGGATTGCCATGGTCTCCAGGAAGTCATCGTCTGCTGGGACATTTCCCCACCAAGGCTTACAGTCCCCAAACTCGGGCCATGAGGATGCATCAAAGTAGGGATCATCCCCAATGAGCATAGCGTGAGTGAGATCCATCGTTGCGAAGATCGATAGCATCAGAATTGGAAGCTCGAATTTCGTCTGAAACACATCCCGCATGCCCTTCCATTGTTTGAGGATCGCCTTGCCTCCCATGATGTGGTGATGTGTGGCGGAACTTTCGGTGATAGGTTCGATGATTCCATCGAGGATGCAGAGGAGCACATTGGCGATGAAAAGAGAGTTGTTCGTCTCGTCGGTTTGTGTGCTCATCAATTGCTTTCTGAACATCCTTAGGGCGGTATTCCGGTCTTGGATTTTCGACAGGGAGAGCGCCTTCTCGTTCGCGCTTCGGTAGGTTGCGTGGGCATTGGCAACGGCAACGATGGATTGCAGGAGTATGGGGTCTGCTGAGAGCATCTTCAAATCAACCTGTGGGGCCGTGTTGGAGAGATTGAACCGAGGAAGCAATTCGTTCTCAAAGTAGAGGATATGGTGGTCGGTATTCTTCAGCAATACAGGCGCTTGATACAAGGGGATCTTCTTCCCCGCCAAGCGGCCCCTCGAGGCCACGCAGTCGGTCCATCGCAACCTCACTTTCCCATAATCGCAGCGTCTGCCGATCTTGGTACACTTCTCGCAGGCGGGGGAAGTCAGGTCGCAGATGACTCTGCGTTCCTTGCATCCCCAGCACGATCCCTCGACGGTACGGATCCGTGGCGGCATAGCTTTGCGGGAGACATGAGCTGTAGTCTGTCTATCTGTCGGTCGGAAAGTGAGGATATTTAGCAACCTTTGAGGAAGAGGGAGAACAGTGCAAAAAGCAACTTCTGGGGGAAGCTACACAACCCAGCAGCCAGCAGCAGGGGTGCGCAGCTTATCACGGACAAGGCCGACATCTGTGCAGGTGGACATCCCTGCCGTTCAAGTGGAAAAACCCCCACGTTTCAGTCCACGTGACCACGCTAGAAGCCATGCGCAGTGTGGGGGACGGCTTCCAACGTTGTTCCACCGATCTGATAGACGCAGCTGGTGCAGCACTTCCTCTCCATGGCCAACCACACTCAGATGCCCTCCTCCCAGAACGACGTCAGTGAAGGCGCACGCCCTGCTGCCCTGATCAGGAGCTGAAACATACTGGACGCCTCAAATCCTTTCTCGTATTAACAATATTATTTACATTTCAGCTCGGCGAGCTCGCTAAATAAAGCCCGGTGAAAAACTCGTCAAATCGTCAAAGAACTTCAGCTCAAGCTTGGGTGGTAGAATTGGGCTTTCTGGGGAGATGTCCCAGCCTTGTGGTCATCTCCGCCGCCCCTAAAATAGGTCTGGGGCTGCCCGATTGCCGAGACTACACTTGATACCATCAGCTTTGATGTTGAGGCAAGGTTAGACGTCCTCGGAGTCGGAGTAGGTATCAAGCAGCCTTCCTTTCAGTACACTTTCCGTGCCTTGCAGACCGCCTTTCCGCACGCAAACTCAAATCTCGATCTCGATCTCTACCTGGCCATGTTCAGTTCACATGGTTCGATGGGTTTCAAAACCAATGATTTGGAACTTCCGAGGTTGCGCAAGGCGCCTTCGCTCCTTCCCCTTTCGGTGTCTGCAGGATCTTGCAGCACACATACTGTTTTGCGATCAAAGAGGCCACGGTCCAACGTCCTGTTGCTTGAAAAATCCCTCAGAAGGGATGGGAGGCAACTGAGACATTGCATGATCTGTAAAAGGGGGGTTGACGCCCAAGTTCTGTGACGGCGGGCTGTCCCGCTGTCATGCGCATCAGGACACGTCGTCGAGTAAACACGTACCTCGATTGGAGAGCATCGTGAGAGTAAGCTGGCGGAGTAATGAAGATAGTCCGGAGCGTGGGGAAAGGGATAATGTTGATTTCAGCTTTAGCCCTCTACTCAGAGTCTCTTGCTGTGGGTGTAGTGGAGGTCAACAGCTGAAGATACTATCTTCATGGTGTTATCCGTAGTCAATTTACGAATACAACTTGGCTATTGGACAATAACACTCTCTGCTATTGCTATTGGACATGGAGAACAAGTTGTTAACTCCTGCCACGCTTTGCCAACCAGCTTTGCAGAACCCCTTCCCAAAGCCTTCATGCCCCACAACCCCTTCCCTCTGTCAGACATTCAGCAGTCCTCGATAGTGATGTTTCTTTCTAGATGTTCGAATCTTTCTATAGCTTCCTACATTAGCCTCAACATCCGCAGAGCGCTCAATTGTTCTGCCCATGTCGTATCTCGAGTACCTGTACCAACACAACGCAATTCCAGATCTGCAATCGATCGATGGCTGACATCTGTCCAGAATAGCAACCAGTTTATCCTCTATGATTGCGAAGTCGATATCCATTGCTCTCTAACTACCACGGACAACGTCGAATTCAAGACCACTTCCCAGGCTCTCTCCTGCAAACCGACTCGACCTCATTCTCCTACAATCACTTCGATATGATAAATTCAACTCTATTGTACACTGCGAAGCTCGAACATTCGATAACTGTGTTCTTGCACGGTTTGGAATGCCATCAGACCCGTGTCGATAGCCAAACCTTTTCGCAGCAATTGCGCTATACAGATGTTCCACATTCGCCTCGACCAATATACCCATACTCAATCCTATTGATCTACAAGGCTTGAACATTCAATCTCATTGCTACGCAACCCTTTCGAACAATGCCAAAGTCAAGGCACTCCTACCACTTGAGTAGTTCGCCGCATTGCACCCGCTCTCGACCTCAATGTCCCACATTCACGTTGACCAACGTCTGCAAACTTGGTTCCATCGTGCATTACGAAGCTCGAACACTCAACCCCTACATCCTCATCGAATTATACCCCTCCTCGACAACCTCTTGCCCCTCTGCCATCCTCGCCGCCACACGTCACCGTTGCTTCGCTTGCCACGAACTGTCTCCCTAACCCCAACTTGGCAAAGTCTCGACACTTGACGATTGTTTTGACACTTTCGGAACAGGATTAGCGGCCACTTTTAGTGAGTGATCGCGAATTAGCGTGGTGATCCGGCGCGTCTACTTAAGGTCGCGTTCTCGCGTCGCTTCTCACTATCTCTTCTTTTCTCCTCCACGGATTTTGTCAGTAATGCCTACTTTCACTTTCTCACTCACGGCGGCCGCCCCTGGGGGCCGTCGTTATGCGTCTGCTGTCCTCCGGGACAGTAGCAGGTATAAAATCCTGCACCCTACTGACAATACTAGGAACTCCGTCTACCGTTCGCGACCGAGCCCTCCTACTTCTCCTTCACCTCGACCTTCTTCTCCTTTCTATTTATGTACCGACCCTTCTTCTCCTGCCACCTTCGAACCCTTCCTGGACCGTGGGTTGGGTGAGGTGGTGAGGCAAGGGTACATTAGTGGGGCGGAGCAGCTGGTTCAGGTGAAGCCTTCCTTTGTGTTTTCCCCCAAGTTCAGTCGAACTCTGGTTCGCAATGGCATAGTTGTGCCGGCGCGCAACCTCTTTCCTTTCCATCCCATCCCGCAGGCAGAATCGGAATGCAGTGCATCGCCTTCTTCTACCTTGTCTAGTGACATCTCTCAGTGGACCGAGATCAAGGATCCGTTCGCGAGAGAGCGGGGCAATACCCACACTTCTGATATTGATTCTGTTGATTTTTCTGTTTCGTCTTCGGGTCTTACTCTTTATTCCGGTAGTTCATCGAAGTACAATGAGTCTGACTTCGAGGGCTCTCATTCTTCTGATCTTGTTCCAGTTTTGTCTCCTTGCGTTCGTTTGTCCTTTTCTCCAGTTAGATCTGGATTTTCACCGCTGCCAGTGGCTGCTGGTGTAATCCATTCCTCGCGTTCTGCTTTACCTGCTTTCTCTGCGCGTTCTGTTCTGTGCTCTCCCTCTCCTGCTTTTCCTCCTTCCCCATCGCCAGTGGCAAAAGTTTTTCCTTCTACTCCTCACCTCTCCCGCTGTGTAAGTTCTCCTACCTCTTGCACACATTAGCCCCAAGCCATTCTTCATTGCGAGCGGTCCTTCGAGGACTGGCGCGAAGAAGGAAAATGGCCGGGCTCAAGCTGACTTTATCTTCAGAGCTCTTCTTGGAGTTGCAGTCACTGCAGGACTGTGCGCTGCACACTTCCTGCCTTGGTAAGGTAAGTCGCCACCCTTTCGTGTTTGCTGACATGCCTTAGGGCGCTCAACAATGCTCTACCTTCTCGTGGTGTTGGGCGTCAGTACCTGAGCGAAAGCTTGGGGAAGCCAACAGGGCAATCAACTCATCATCGATGCAGATGAAAGGTATTTCATTGTGCGATGCATTTCAAGGAGATCTTGCTGACTTCTCAATTCCAGATTTTTTATTGGGGGAAGAGAAAGTCATGAGGGATTTGGACAAGAGTTGAGGCTGCGACTTGGGATGGCTGTTAGATAGATACTTTCGTTCAATCAAATTATTGTTCAGACCACTTCCTGATTTCTATCATGTGTCTGCTGTGATTGTCTCCACATTGCAGAACTTGTACGAAGCAAGAGTGAGGATAGAGCTCGTTCTATTAGCTGCTGGTAGGATGGCGGCGGTCCATAGAAATTACATTGTCCCGAACCTGTGAAGTGCTTTTAGTGATTATGCTAAAGCAATATAGTCAGTATTGGGAAGGGGCACTGCTTTTGTTGCATATGAACTTCAAGCGAAGAAGTTGCATTTAATGCCGGACGCTACGGAAAGAATGCCCCAGACAGTATAAGCCAGTTTAAACAATTTCATCTTGCAACGACATTAGGATATGTGGTGAGTTACCTCTTAACCTCAATATTGCTAGTAACTAACATTATGCAGGCCGAGTTGGTTAAGGCGCGCGACTCAAGAGAAATCTTGGTTCCAGGCAACTGGAACAGCATTCGCGTAACGAAAGTTGCAAGAGTTCGAATCTCTTCGTGTCCAATAGATCGTGGGTTCTGGGGGGGGGGGGTTTTTTTGGGGAACTTTTGATGCCTGATTTTTTGGGGTGGGAGTTGGTGAGAGGATTTTGAGGTTGAAGTGACGAAGTCTGGGGGTCGAGCGAGCTTTTCCAGGATGAGTGGGAGAGGAACTACACTATAATAGAAGTAGTTCTCTAATTCCTTGCTTAAGAGGCACGACGACTCCTTTTCCTTCCATAATCTGAAGAATATAGAAACCTCGAAGCCAAGTTTTGGTCAGTTCTCGCCAGTTCTCCAGCATGATGCGCGCGGTAGTAAGCAGGAGGCCACGTAAATCTCTTGAAGATTGATTTCTAGGTAATAATAATCTGACAAATGAGGCAACTGCTCCGGATGGTGGTGAACGAACCAACATGTATCAATTTTACATGCGATCTTGATGGAAAATCTGTGCATCAATAAGCTGACCATCAAGCCCCACAAATATTGCCCCTTTTTGTTTGTTGACACCCCTTTCGCTAACCTTAATGGAGTGAGAATGCTTTACTCCTCTTAAGTAATCTTTTCCAGCCATTGCAACTAGCTTTACAGTTTATTTCAAGGCACTAATCCTAAATAACGAAAACTGTACCTCCTGGATAGTAATCTTTCCACTTCCGTGCCGATTCACCTTTCAAGAGAAGGGCACGTGACAAGGTCTCGCTTCGCTTGAATTTCAAATATTCGGCGTTAAAATTCTTCAGTCAAATCTCCTTCGCCTTTCCACACCACTGAAGACGGAACCGCAGAACACAGCAGAGCTTCCTTCAAACCTGAAGTTGCAGCGTCTCAACTGCTTGTTCTGTCAATTGTTCTTCATTGAATCAAATAATTGGAGATTTGAAATCTAACACCATGGATTCCAACAACTGGCGCATCAAGCGTGACCCCTCCGAGACCCCTGTCAAGGACCAAAGTCCAAGAGGCGGGTTCCAACCACGCAATTGGAGTGCCAGAGGTCGGGGAGGCGGTTTGGAGCAGAGATCAAACCCGAGAAGTTTTCAGCAGGGGCAGCAAACACCGTCACGTGATGGGTTCAGGAAGCCTATCAACGACGCTCAGGTGAGTCTCCTAAAAGTATTGATGAACAAGTGCTGATTCGATCTATAGGCAGAGCAGGCAATTGATGAAGGCCGTCGTCTGTATGTCGGTAACATGCCATATCAAGCAACCACCAAGGACGTGGAGAAGCTGTTTGAGGATGTGCTTGCTGGTGTTCAGGCTATCAATATCGCTGTCGACCCAATGACGGGACGCAACCCTTCGTATTGCTTCGTCGATTTCAAGACTAAGGAGATGGCTGAGCGGGTCATGGAGGAGTATGATGGCCGGGATTTCCAACATCGTCCGTTGAAGGTGAAGCCTGGGGTCAGAACAGGCACACAAACCGGTCGCCGCGAGTAAGTGATTCCAAAAGTACCTCAAACCCCACATTCACTTACTTTCTCTATCTCCAGCTTCCGTTCTGAGAACAAATTGGGTGACAGTACATTCCTCAAAGATCGTTGGAACCGTCCCGACAAGCCAGAAGAGTATCAAAAGGCGGCAGATGAAGGTCGAAGGCTCTACGTTGGTGGGCTTCCCAGGTTTGAGAACTTCGAGGACACGAACAAGCAGATTCGGTCTCTCTTCGATGGCTTCAACGTTGAGACCGTGAGCAAGTTGATCCCTCCGCATGAATCGTTGAAGGAGAAGCCCGGCAATCACAACTACTGCTTTGTCGACCTTGCTTCGGCGAGCGAAGTTGAGGAAGCCATCAAGGCCTTAGAAGGGACGGAGAGATGGGACTGGCGAATCAAAGTCAATCATACTTCTGGCACGTCGGGGAAGTTGGGTGAGAGAAGACGGCTTTTCGTAGGTGGTTTGCCTGAATTTGGTGATCAAGATGCTACTGAGAGTGCCGTCAAGGAGTTGTTCGAGGGATATGAAGTCGCAAAGATCAGCAAGTTGTTCTTACCTCGTGAAACGAGCGAGGAACGGGAAGGCCATCACTGCTATTGCTTCGTGGAATTGGCTGATGAGAGCCAGACTGAGAAAGCAATACCGGAGCTGGATTGGAAGGAGAAATGGGGCGGAAAAGTACGTGTCAAGACGGCGACCTCGAAACCCCAAGGTGTCCATAGAACTGGACTCGGTGGCTGGGGAATGAAAAAGGATTGAGATCGAGAGCCGCATCTAAGGCAGGAGTTACCATGTGACTAATTGCACTCTCACAAGAGAAAAAATTAGTTGTCATTGGTTTAGTAGATTCTGTGCTTGATTTTCTGCGTTCTTCAGAGGAGAAACCTTCGCACTAGCAGAAGCGTGGAGGGAAAACGCCACACCGCGACTCTTTTGAAGGGTACCAGAATGAATATCAAACGAAAAGAAGAATTCTGAGTCTCCCATGTTGCATTGTTTTGTTGTCGTTTAAATTCTAGACGCAGATACGTTTGCAAGGCTTTTTCTGAGCTCTTTTCCTCATCCGAAGAGACCAATATTCTCATTCACACAGTAGCTAAGGCTCTCTGCATTTAATCCTACTTGTGCCATTTTATTTAGTCGCAATGTAGTTTATCCCTCCAAGTTTACGTTTCAGGTTTCCCTGCCTAGCATTTACTGCAACATGCCGCAGAAGGCTTCCTTCAGTCTTTCTTTTGTTGCTATTTGCAGGGCATTCTTTCAACTGAAGTCTCAAGCAAGCTGCATGCCACGTGCAACTATCCGTAGGTCTCCATAAGGGTTTAAAGAAATGAGATGTGTGTTTGAGAAACGACATAGGGTTACCGCATAGTTTCCTCAAACACCTTCTATCATCACCCATCTACCAAGAGCCTTTCAGTATCCCACCAACACAAACCTAGTCAGCAATCATGATTATTGCTTCTGCTTCACAGTGTCTTGCAAGTGTATAAAGAACCCGACACCGACCTCTGGTAGCTGGCAGAATTCAGCAACAGTTGATTCTTTCAGCATGGCTCGAAAGACCTACCAACGTTCCTGCTCAACAGCATACTTAAGGATCCAATCTCTCCAGAAATTGCTCAACAGAAGATCGCCATCAGAGACAGCCATGAAGTCCGAGATTTGCTCCACCGCCTCAGAAGGTGATGACTGCCCTTCCACTTCAAGCCTGCTCGATGAATGCATTTCAAGAATCTGCACTAAGTGCATCTCCTCGGTCGTCATCGCCGACCCAGCAAGCCTCCAAGGCCAGCAAGAAGGTGCTATCTTGGTGATCAAGTCAAACACGATTTGCCAATCCGAAGAGGAGGATGAAGTACAACCACAAGTCGGCGATCACGTTATGGTCATCAGATTCGAGGGAGCCAAGCAGGTGATTGTGAGGAACTTGCGAGGATACCTTCAGACCCCAGTCCCGTGGACGAACTTCTTCCCGGTACCATACAGCGGCAAGTGCGCATGCCTGCAGGGTCGATGTCGTTGCATCTACGAAAGCGAGGAGACGTTCTATGTCTGTCTTTCCTGCCCTTCTACTTGCTGATCTGGAACTGACGAGAATGGTGTAACAGGAGCGTTGCCCTCATGATTCTGACAAAACGGCGAACCTCGATTTGGAGACCGCCGATCCTGATACTCGCAGAGGCCAGTCTGTGGGCGCAGTGCTTACCGTCAAGCATAACCCTTGCTACCCGACGGACATCGGCCCAATTCTGCAAACGGAGATTGGAGACAAAGTCTTGGTGCTCCGACACTTCCGCAAGGATTCCTCGCAGCTCAGTATGGTGAAGGGGAAGAACCTCAGGACTGGAGGTGAAGGACTGATAGGATGGAAGGCTTTCCGAGCATTAGGTGCCAGAATGATGTGCGGTTGTACTCGAGCCAAGTGCAATTGCGTCTATGACGATTTTGAGGCCAGCATGGAACACAAGGAGAGGGTTGGTCGTGCACAGATTGGAGAATGTGAGGCAGTATCTGAATAGATGGAGAAGAATGTAGTGGAATTCGGGATTCATAATACCGCTTGAAGTTCTTGAAGAGACGCCAACATAGACTTATTACAACTGCTGTTTCTCTGTCCAACCATCATCAATACTGAACTCTCCTTCAACGCCAAGTTCTAAGCACCAAAGTCATGTCTCTCTTCTCAATCGAAGCACTTAACTTCTCATCCCTCAATCTGCAATTTCTTATTCTCACTCTCAAGCTCCAACAACTTCTTGACAGGTCGGCTCTCTGCCCGATTTGAGCGCTCTTTTAACAGCCCCAAGATTACCACCTTGAAGTTCTCCCCCAAGTGCTCCCATTCAAAGTTCGGGTTGAGAGCTTTGATGAATATGCGCATTGTGGCAACAGGCACCTTCGTAATACCACAGACATCCTCTGCCGACAAGTTCTTCTGCATTGTAGTGATAAATCCAGGTTGTAATGACGACTTGAATGGCGCAAACTCATCTTGCCATTCCGGTATAATCATGGTTGTTGTCACTTTTGCTGGCTCCTTATCCGGTTTACTGGTGGCGATGTCATCTGGCTTCTTCCCCGTCAAGATTTCGACAACAAAATCTATATGAAGAGGCTCGATGTTATCGCCGAATTGACCCTGCTTCCCAACTTGCCAAGGAACTCGCCCTTTTTCGGCATCGCCCAGAACTTGTCTGGTTAGCTCATGGGTCTTGACCTTGGTATCTTGGTCGACATCATGGCCGAAATCCGCTTCCAGAAGATCTATGTACACCTTCAAGTTCAGAACCTTCAGTGAGTCGGGCTTGACATGCCAGAGAGCAGCGGTTGCCGCGTGTTTATCTATCAGTGCTTGACAATGCTCCTTCATCTTGAACCAGTCATTGCTCTCGCATGCCTTTGATACTTTGGTCTTCAATTCCGCGAAAGCAGCTGAGCGTTTGGTGTAGACGCTCGCGGCAATAAGGTCGTCATTAACACGGCGTTGACCTCCCTTAGCCAAATGCTCGAGATACTTGATCATCTTGGTGTAGCTTTGAGTCTGTTTCTCTAATCTATGTGGAAGCTTCTCTAACAGACGAGATGCAACGGCTGCGACATCGATGTCCTCTCCTGTAAGCATTCGCATGAATATGGTAATGATCGTACGAGAATGTTCGAGTTGAACGTTGCGGAGAATGGAATATCTGATCATCTCAGCTGTACGACTCAATTTAATCTCAGCCAAGTCTTCGTTCTTGGTGACCACCCGGACAATAACCTTGTCGAGGAGCTTCTCCAGATTCAGGTAGAACTGCTTGAGAGGCCAGCCAGTATAGGGATATAGAGCAACAACAGTCTCGTACCACTTCCACTCGACTTCGGTTGTTGGAATGTCGTATTGAGGATTCAAACCAAACAGCTGCCAGACCATGCTGAGAGGTCGTACCCCTGAACCAGCTATGGTCAACAGATTGCCAAAAAGCCCTCGCATTAATTTCGTGACAGTGTCCTCAGCCTTGACCAACTCCACTGGTGCAGATGACCTCATAGCTGCGAGTTTCGACATGGCGGCCATTAACAATGCGCTCATAAGCTGGCCAGTTTCTGCGCTGCCAGGTTGAAGGTCGTACTCTCTAGACGCCACTGCTTGGCTCAGAGTGGCTCTCATGATAATTCGCAACGCAGCGATATGTCCTTCATTGCATTTCTCCATCCATCTCACAGTATAAGGGCTTTCGAGATTGACAAATTCGTCCCAGCAAACCCACGCTAACATTGATCCAGTTCCTCTTCCTTGACTCAGGTATGGTAGCGCCAGAATCGGCTGGGATGGTCCGACCTGGCTTTGAAGTGGGCCGTTGTGATTGTTTTGCGATTGCTCTATAATAATTCCTGCATCAAAACCCTCGAGATGTAAAACTCTTGAATCAAGATCGCAGCATGGACTGCGGATCAGAGGTTAGCATGATAAATATATCATTTCTACACAGTGTGGATAGTTTTTTGAAGGGGAAAACATTTTGAGCAGTTGGTTGTACATACCTGGCATCAATAGCCGCATTTTTCAGGTTGCCCAGGAGCTGGCGATATGGGACGGTCTCAATATTCAGGAGCATAACACCCATATCCCCCGCATATGTTTCGAGGTAACCCGCAAGAGTGTCGAAAGTCATGGACTTCACAGCCTCCACATTGCCCTGAATCTGAGCCTGACGAACAAGTCGTTTGAGATCATGCGTCCGTTTCGACGTCGTCTGAGAAGACATCATATTGGCCAAGCTTGAAATCGCAGATTCTAGAGCCTTTTGCATCTCCTTGGTGTTCTTTCTCAACTTGCCAAGCATATCGTTCTTTTTCTTGACTGACTCGGGATCTGTGTCTTTATATTCCTGTGTCAAGAACTTGACGTAGGCGTCCCTGAGGGGAGCCATCGCGTTGCTAACCTTTGCGGAGAGTGTAGATACCAGAGCTTTGGAGAGTTCTTGCAGCGCTTTCTGGCTCAAAAGCATCTGCAGCTGTGGAACTGCAGCGGATATGTCCTCTTCCAGGTCTTGGATCTGGTCGACTTGAAGCTTTTCGAAAAGTGCTGGAAGATCCTGTGGCTGAATTAACTGGCCGGATGTTGGGAGAATGATTGTATTCGTATCGGCAAGATTAACTATTCGCTTTGCTCTCGGATCTATCATGGAGTTTATGCCTGCAGAATCGAGTATGGATGTAACATCTGAACCGAATGCAAGTCTGAATGTGTTGAGGTGCGCCCGATTAGCAAGGCCTCTGTAGAAGTAAAACTTCTTGGAGACTTGAACAAGAACCAAGGATTGTGGTCCTGCGAGTGCTGTTACCGCATTGATGTTCGCGGAATTCAGCAATGTCAAGACATCGTCAGTAGTCTCAGGATCTTCCTGGGAGGTGAGCTGCACAATGAAGAGTGCATTAATCCTATAAGTAGATGCGAGGTTACGGGCATTGTCTGTCATCCGGTCATCGACTACGACCACGATATTCTTGAGTTGGTTATAATAGTCGTGGAGAGCAAGTTCGCCGTGAAACGGAACATTTGAAGGGACTGTTCCAGTGGCTAGCAGAACTGGGCCTTGAAGCTGAGAACCAAAAATGCAAGGCAAAACAACGGTGGATGGCTGGGTTTCCGTGGGTTGCTCTTGGCCCGATAGCTTGAATTCAATACCTTTACCGAATGTTATGGTCTGTGTTGTTTCTAAATCAAGGAACTGGGGGAGCGTGGCTGAATTTGTGGTAATCACGGCATTTTCTTTGGCTAGGATCTTGTGAAGTCTTTCCGAAGTCGAACTTGGGCTATCTTTGGCTGAACCATTCTCGCGGACTGCGTCTATATCAGCATCAGCTTCCAGCTCTTCCCTGTTCGAAATAGCAATGCATACCTCGCGTCGTCGTTGAACGAGGGGCAGTTAGGGTGAAGTCGGCGCGTTTGATAGCTTCCGAGAAGCAAGGACTATTCATCTTATCACTGTGGCACATCATCTCTCGGTCTGTAGTTGCTGTTGGCAATATTGAACAAATTATTGAGTCTCCATCCCGCTTTATCACCAATGGGCAACAGATGGTCGCGTCTCCGATTGTTGCAGCATCCAGAGGTACTGGGATAATGTAAAGAACCTGCAAATCATAAGTCTCTTCGTGCCAGAAACAAATGTCTTTCGAATTACCTTCTCCACATGATCAGCAACAAGCAATGCGGGGTTGGTACCCAGAAATCTTGTGATCAGCGTAGACTGGAAGCCAGATATAAAGACGCAGATCTCCTTTTCCGTGAGAGTATCCTTGTTGATCTTGACATAATCTAGGAGATCATTCTGATAGAGGAGATCCCCACTATGGGTTATGCCCGGAAATGTATTTCTGGCAACCCAGCAACATGAGTTGCATGATGCATCTGCGAAGCAAAAGTCATAGTACGTGGGCGTTCTTTCAGAAACTGCGAGGATCGTAATTTGGTCTGACACTATTGGAATCTTGAATGTTGAAGCAGGTGCTTGCTGGATCTGGAAGTCTGCGAATACGCCTGGGAATGCTTAATGTTTACTCTTTGACCGGGGGTTGGAATTGGAAGAGGAGATTACACACTCAAATGAGACTGGAAACCAGCCATTCGCCTCAAAAGGATTTCCCCCATCTCGCCCAAATCCACGGCATTGAAAAAGAAGTCTTCCGGATAGGATGAGATATCAATTTCGTCGATGCCGTTGTCAGTCCGACAGAGAAGAATGTGCTCAGGACTGAACGGATGCGCAGAGCCTGTCGGAAGACCCTCGAGGACCTCTCGAATCTGAGCCTTCGATGTCGCTAGAGGGTCGAAGAATGTTTTCCTAACTCGCTCCATGGCTGCGGATCAATGGTTGATCGAGGAATGGAAGTCTACTGTGAATACTGAAGACCCAAGAATGAAGAATCAAAGTTCTGACTCGATCTTGGATGTGACTGACATATGACAAGGAGTCTTTTGTACTTCAGGTTGGTCCTTCCCTCAGCCTCGCCGCATGAGTCAAGGGGATGCCCCCAGAACAGGAAAGCGCGTGTCAGAGGTGACTCCGTTCGAACCTCTCGCGGAGTGAAGAAAAAGACTCCGGATGTTCTCCTAATATTCGGTATTAGATACAGAGCAATTAAACAGACTGCTATGATTTCAATCTTACAATTGAGCAAGAGCCACACTCCCAGAAGCACGTGACGTCTAAAGTCAGGCTGCTCACCCTGCATAGATATGCCAGCGAGAGTCGACAAGTCACGAAGCCAGTAGGCACTCAAACTCTAATGCGTTGCGAATGTGTTGTGCAGAAGAAGAAATCTAGAATGTAGTTGCGATGCTGAGAGGGTGAGATCTAAGTGAAAGTGAGACAAGGCGACCCAACAGGGGTTCGCCGCACCAGCCAATGAAACAAATAGCCGACGATCTATTTAACTCCTTAGTAATCGTATTCATCATCTCTCTAATAGTCGGTTCTTCCTCCTTTGCTCGCTTCGCTCGCAGTCGGCGCAAGCAAGTGTCTCGCGAAAGCAAGTGTCCCATTAAAATTTTTGTATGGGAACCCCACCAAAAATTGAAAAATCGTCGCAAAATTGGCTTAAAATTATTAATTCCAACCACACAACGTATTTAAAATTTATTTTAATATGATATAAATACTTATATATATATATAGAATCTTATATCTAAATAATTATAAGGTTATATATTATAAAGGTGGTTGAGTTATTCTTGTTTTTTTAATAGTGTATGCGACCGAGAAGTGATTTTTTGGTGTAGTTCCCATACAAAAATCATAAGCGGGACACTTGCTTTCGCGGGACACTCGCTTTCTCCGACTGTGAGCGAAGCGAGCAGAGAAGGGGAACCGACTATTAATCATATCGTTTCTGTCAAAGTGAGGTTCGAAATTGTGGTAAACCTGTACAGACAACCGAATGCTTGAGGATCTTCCTACCCAAATATATCTGTTCCGAAGGTTTCGCCAACTCCCCAGATATTCAAGGAGAAGGCCCCGAAAGCACATCCGGACGCAAGCCAAAAGCGTATCAGATGCATCTTATGACAATAACGTACCACCACATGTATTATATCGCCTCGTCTCTCAGTCATCTCGTCTTTCAGAGGAGATGAGCCAGTCGTCAGAATCAGATCTCATCCCAAAGTTCCAGAATGGAAAATGAGGCGAAATATAACCAGTATCGATGAAGCATTCTCAATAGTCATTGTACCAGGGGTTTCTGGGACATTGAGATGATGTGCAACCCAAAATTCAAGGGCAGAGGAAATTCACCAGCCAGATTTACTGAGGCGATGGGAGGCCAATGTATGAGAAGATAGAGTACATCGGCTGTGATTCACCTGGCTCTAACTTCGTACATACAGATAGGATGAATTGTGGTACTGAGAAAATTCCATCATACCAGGAGCATTATCGCACCTTGAAGCTTTTCCCCGTTCGCGCTCCAAAACTGCTAACAATGACAACAAATAATAATTAGCGGAGTAAAACATACCGAAGGTCGCGTATCTCAAAAGACGAGAACCAAAAACAAAGGATAAGAACCAGAAGCATCGACAGTAATGGCCCTACTCAGCCAAGTTCTGAGGTGCTTTCACCACCCTAGCCTGTCGCGAAACACCATTTTGATTCCTCCACATATGCTTCAAGCTCTTGTCCGAGGTATCGATCGACCAATTGCTATACGGCCTCTCGCCAACCATCCAAGAAATGTCTTCAGCCTCCGCATAACTGATCCTCCTCAAGAGAACAAAGTTCCGAATCCATGGGCACCGATCCCGTAAGAGGCGGCAATAGAATGCAACGTCCATGTCCTTCATCCACGAGACGCCAGAGTACACGACTCGGAGCTCCTCGAGATTTGGAAAGTGCTTCAGAAGGGAGAACAAGTGCTTGAGTCGTTCGAAGGCGATGTTGTGCGAGGGGATGTAGAGCTTCCTGAGAGCGTGTCGAGCGAGACAGACTTGGTGGTAGTCGACGATTGTCCCCTTTGGAGTCTGCCGAAATCCATCTCTCCTTTGACTACAGAGGAGATTGAGGAGGGTGGGCGATTCCCGGGCAGGAGTGCTTCGGCTCTGGAATGTGTTGCGTCCATACAATATCTCGACAGCTTCTGAGTAGATCTGATGATTGGTCCGAAGGAGACCAAGATATTCTGAAATCCCGGCTCGCTCTTTACTTGGATAGAGGTTACCGTCGGCGAGGAATATTATACAATAAATGTGATCTCGGATCTCCCGGGGGATGTCTAGGAATTTTGGGGGAGGCTCGACTTCTTCGACTTGAAGGATGACATCTTTGGCCTTGGTAGATTCGAGACTCAGGCTTCCGACGGAGTCCAGTGTGTGGGTGAGGAGATCCATACTGTGAACTAGATCTCCTGACCACCTCAACAAAGGTGAAATTAAAGATTACGGTTCAAGGCATAGAGCAATTTGTACAACAATTAAATGATGAAACCATCGTGAAGAGAACTTGATTGAGAGTTCCTTTTTCAGCCTCGCTCGGTCACGCCCTCACCGCGAGTCAATTGCGCCCTTGATTGGCCGTGCTTCAACACTAGTCCCAAAGTTGAGAGGTCGACCGGTCCGTGCACCCCTCGGCAAAAACTCCAGAAAATTATCTCGAGATATCCAAGAAGCTCGAGATTCCCCAAGTATCCATTCAAGTATCAATTCACAAGGCGACCGCTTTGTTCGCGCCGTCCAATCTCTTCTGCACGTCTGCAGCCCACCGATCATCCCAATCCGAATTGGACCTCAGCGCAAGACAACCTCCACCGAGATTCCCCCACAAGCTCGCATACACTCGACACCGCAAAGATGCATCTCATGTACACCCTCGACCCCTCCGGCAAGCGCCTATACACTCTGAAGAAGGTTGTCGGCAGCGAAGTCACCAAGTCCGCACACCCTGCTCGGTTCTCGCCAGATGACAAGTACTCACGGCACCGTGTCACGCTCAAGAAGAGATATGGACTGCTTTTGACACAGCAGAGTAGGCTTTCCCCCTGGTGTTCCTTTATGTGGGTCTTGTGCTAATGGATTTACTTTGCAGAGGATCTCAAGGTCTTGGGTCAATAAATGGCGGTGCGTTGATGGCAATTTGAGAGGAGTACAGATATTGGTTGAGGGACTGTTCTCACGGTGGCATTGTTGGAGTATACCAGGCGTTACGGAGGAGAAAATTGGCGTTCGTTCCTTGGTGCAATAGGAAATCAAAATGCAGTCGCTATTCAGAGTTCTACCTTCCCACAAAACTTCCAACGCCATGCAATGCTCTCAACAGCCTCCGAATTTTGAACACCAGGACCAACATGAAAGATCACCTCCGCTTTTTCGAATTTACATTCTTCCCAGCCCCAACCTTTGGTCTCCCACCTCCTCTGCCTCTATCACCAGACAATAGATTCGGCAGATAATCCTGGTCCATCAGATCTTTCTCTTTATTCCTCCTCGCTCCGGTCATGGCTTGCAGATACTCCTTCTGATCTTCAGCCAAAATCAAGCCCAGCCCCCAGCCTCCTTTCCCTCCTCCAGCAACAAGCTTGCCATTTGATGTGCCTGCAACAGGCTTTGGTATACTGTAGACATTTCCCCTTGTGTTCCACTGCATATTCTTCTTCAAGTGAACCTTGAAGTTCCCATCTTTATCTGTTGAGCACGACGTTCGAAGGAGCGTAGGCTTGCCACAGCGAGCACAGAACTGCTTGCTCATATCCTTGGTGATAAAAAAGCAGGCGTGGCAACGAAGCACCCAACTCTTTAATTGCCGTATCTGTGCGAAATTTGGGGCCATGAGATTGAGGTTCATGCGGAGGAGGACGTTTTGCATAGCAAAGTCGGAGGTGATGGTCACGACTTCCATTCTCGGGGGAGCCTTTGAAGGCTTTGCGGAACTATTTGCATCTCTCTCTTGGTGTTTCTTGAGGTTTGATGGTGTGATCCAACCACCTTCATCGTCGGATCCTTCTGACTCGGAGGCTTCGACTTCTTCACCTGATGGGTCCAAAGAGGAAACTGGCTCGGCTGTTGCTTCAGCTGAGGCAGAGGGGATATCGGCGATAGGCTCTTGAACCTCGAATGTTTCTGGAGAAGTGATGTGTGTATTTTCTACCTGTTCTTCCAAGCTGATTGTCGTAGATTCAGCAGCTAGTGTAGGGACAGGCTCGACCTGTACTTCGGTTGTAGATGGTAGAGTATCCAGGGCGGTTTCCTGAATTTCTCCTGCGTTCAGGGAAGCAGGATGTATATCCTCCAGGTTTCGCTCTAAATTCTCTCCCGCAGGTTTCTCAGATAGTGTAGAGTCCCCGTCTGGTATCGAAGTTCCCCACGCCCCTCTGGTCTCGGGCGGCGCAGCTTTCTCCCCTTCCAACACCTTTATTTCCTCCGTCACAGTCTCCGCCTCCCGTGGCGCACCACCCTTTAGAGAATCCGGCTTAACGCCATTCGTTCCCTTCTGCCCCGGCGTACTCCTCAACCTCCAATCCCCATGATTCCTCTCACACTCCAACTCATACGCCAGCGCCATCAAATGGATATCCGGTCTACTAAGTACCTCCAGATCACCCGTCTTCCGCGCAAAATCGCTTATGACCTTGATACTCGCCGGTCTCGGTGATCGTAGTTTCAAGAATGGGAGTAAAGTGGATTCGATCCGCGCTCTTGTGACAGCATCGCGAATTTCGTCGATTACGGCGGGGATGGTGTAGATGGTTTCTGCTTGGCCTAATAGGGTCGAGACGGAGGGCTCGTTCTTGATAATCGGTCCTGCATCGAGGATTATACAGTGGGTCGATTTGGGCGCGTCTGTCGCCATTTTGGCAGGTAATGAGAAGAAGAAGTGCTGGCTGAGAAATTAGGGTAGGTTTTTCGAGATTTCGAAAATATCTCGAATTCTGCCAGAGGAAGGCGGTGAAAAGCGACCCCTCACCACGTGACTCTCCTCCAAAAGGGGGGAGATGGACTCCTGAAACATACATGACACTAATTCATTGTCCTTAAAATGAGACAGACATTGAAGTGGATATTATTGTTTGACATCTTCTAGTACATTTGCTTACAGTGGTCTGAGAGCTCAATGTACCGAGAGATTCTGGACAATTAGCAACTGTGAGAAACGTAATATGCAGGACCTGCCCGGTACATTCATCAAATTATTCTGAGAGCCATTGTTCAGAAACTTTCAGTACATTCTGTCAAATTAGCTATTCCTCAATGTACTGGGAGACTTCTGAACAATCAAGCTAGTATGATTACCTCAATGTACGAAACGTATAGGACTTGTGTGCTACTGTTGTTGAGATTAATCTTATGTCATTGTTCAGGAAAGTTAAGTACATTCTGTCAGAATTCTTTTTTCAATGTACCAGTCAACTCTAGAACAATGATTAAGCAGCAATAGTTTCAATGTACAAGGCCGTTTGGAAAATTCAAAAGGTAACCATCTCCAATGTTCAATTAGCACCTGGTACATTCAAATCACTAGGAAGACTTAGAGGTCAAAGCATCTCATTGTTCCAGGGGTATCTAGACGCATTGAGAACCCAACGCCTATGATGCTAACTGACTATGGAAAACCAACGCACTTTATCCACGAATGTACCATCCGCCACCAGGGGAATGAATCCCACCATCGTTCCACCCATTGTCCCATCCGCTGTCCACACAATGAAAACCCAATGTCCCATAGTCTACCAAAGAAATGACAGACCATTGTCCCACGAGCCTCCAGCGCAATGACAATGAGCGACACCACCAGTCTCACTTCAGCTTGTTCCAGGTAGCGACACCGCCCTGAAAGCCGCTACGTCGAACAAAGACGGCATTCTCGAGCTTTCTCTCACGCTCCCGGAGGATCTTGTTGCGCTCACGATCAAGCCATTTCAGTGGATAATCATGGTCGCGGATGGGGACGACGGTGGTGAAAAACTCGGTTTGGTAGCTGATCTTCCAGTCGGTGAAGCCGAGGTCGTAGAAGGGGAGCACCAGGGTGAGTTGCGGAATCGAGATCGGCCGACTATTATGGGAGGACAGAACACGGAGGTTGATGACTACGTGCTTCAAAGCGGTGAAGGATTGGAGAGTACGGACCAGAGAGGTGATAAAGTCAAAGTTTGTGCTAAAGGAGAGCGGTCCAGAGGGCAGCATGGGGCCAGGGGAGCCTCGAGGGCCAGTCGGAATTGGTGCTACCTCGGAGGATCCAGCGACAGGAATGGATGTGAAGTCGAGGGTTACATAGAGGGATTTGGCGTTGATAGCGAAGTCGGGACCGAGGGCGTTGATAGTGTCGATGACGGTTGTGGCTCCCTTGGTTCCTTCACTTGCAACTGCTCCCATGTTATCAACGTTCTCCTTGCCTTTGCCCTTTACATCTGCTGTAGATCCTCCATCCGTAGCATTCAATCCTGCCAGAGAGACGCCAGAATCGGCAGCGAGACCCTTTACATAGTCAGTATACGTCACAGAGAAAAGATAATCGTGGTTATGTACTCCTTGTTCAGCTTCGACTGCGCCATCCAGCGGAGTAGCCACTGCCTTGCCCTTGAAATTGCGCTTCTTTCCCTTCTTCTTCACGATAATGATCTCAGCCCTCTCCTCTCCGTCATAGGTCGCCAACGTGACCAAAATCTCAACTTGCTTGTTGGCCAACAAATCCAGCTTCTCCTTGGCACTCATCTTATGGAATTCGGCAACGAAATTATAGTCAGGACCATCGAACTCGGGGATGTACTCGTGGTACGGGCTGCCATTGGGGAGGAAGCTCTCAATGACCTTGACTGCATTACGAACTACGCCATTGGCGCCGATGAGGATGTCCTTCTTAGACTTGTCCGTACGTTGGTAGTAGACACGAGGTGGTCGGACGGGTCCGGGTGGGTGATACTCCGGGGTGGGCATCAACGAGGAAGGTCCGGTGGCAGGAGGGGTGTAAAACGGATTGTAGTACTGGCCGTGGCTCAAACCTGCTGTGTTGGTTGGCGACCGAAGATCATCGAGAAGGTTTTGGACTCGTTGGAAGGCGGGCGTACCTTTGTTTGGGGTTGGCAAGACATTCTTAAGAGGAGCGACGGGTTGAGGGGTACGAGGTACGAAGGCGGGCGTAGTCGCAGACAGCTGAGAAACCTTCGGAGAGGGCAGCGGGGAAGGCTTGGGCGGCGGGAAGGCGGCTATGAAGGCATCAGCGGGGACACCGTTGTTGGTAATGAGAGTGCCGGTCTTATAAGACTTGAACTTGAGCGACGCCTTGCTGGGGGATTCTCCTTGGATGCTCAAATTTGCAAGTCCACTCTCAACTGAGTCATTTCTCATGCTTCCATTGCTGTCCATGTTACTTCCGGTCTCCATTGAGCTAGAATCGAGGGGTCTTCGCTTTGTGGGGGTCTTTGGGGAGACTGCAGAGTTGTAGGTGTGGTTGGATTGTTGAGAGTTGGATCTCCGCCCGCTCCCAGCTTTAGGTCTTGCATTTGGATTACCCATCCTGACGCTAAGAAAAAGCCGCTGATGCTTCGATTCTAATCCTCGTAGAAAGAAATCGGTCGGGTGATGGTTGACGGGGTCTAAACTGAAAGTCAACAAAGCCCCTGAAAGTCGCGAGGCATGGGCAAATCAGGTCTAAAGTTAAGTGTGATAGTACCTGATAATACCAGAAGAATCTGTATGATTCTCTTCCTTCAAATCGTGAAAGAAGCTTCTATAAGTCAAAGAGTATTAGCGTAATAAAGTGTAAAGTAAAACAAGTGGATTTACAGTTGCGATGCGGCGGCGACGCAGGGACACAACCGATCTCCTCTGATCAAGAGAGCGATCTCTTCAACTAGATCGAAGAATCCTCTGATATCGGAAAAAGAAATGGATAGATGTCGTCAAAAGTATTGTAGACTTAATATCTGCCAGTTCAACTAGCGAGACTTTGTTAATCTGTGTTCAACTGGATCCTGAGTTATCAGGGATGCCGGATGTCCAAGCTAGATTCTTGAATGATAGCTCAGAGTCAAGAATGATGTTGTGATTAGGATTAGTTGCTGTCTTAGAGTCGGTAGGGCTGGCTTTGCAAACTTCGCACCCTATCACTGTCAGAACTAGAGTGATGCGGCGGCGTCGGTCCAGCCCAGGAACAAATTGACTTCCCCCTCTTGTAAACCAAGCACTGTAAGAAGCAGGAAAGATCGAGAGATGCGTTGAAAAAGCAATGAGAGCCCGCCTTAGGTCTTGATCCTTGAGCTTTGACTCTTGAGGCAGATTGATGTTGATGTTGACGTAGGATAATGAAAGAAGGACGACGGAAGACAGAAGACGGAAGGAGACCAATACGTACCGAGAAGATGTCGAAATTTGCCTGGTCGGGAGAATTTCGGATGTGTTAATTTCTAAAGAACAGTAGTGAATGGTAATTTTTGTATTGTGGACCAAATGTCAGTAAATATATGACGTATAGTACATATTCTAATTAGTATCGAACGGCAGTCGCGAAGGAGGTGTTTATAAATTTAGCGAAGGGGAAAGAACAATGAAAGTGAGAGCTGAATGCAGTTGCTAAAGAGGCATTTGTAAATTTAGCGAAGGAACAAGATTGAAGCAAGTGAGAGCTGAAGGCTGTAAAGCAGTGGTGGAGGTGGTTGGTAGGATGACATTTCAAATTTATGAAAGAATCACGAATAGAGTAAAGTGAGGGCAAAATGCAGTTGCAAAGGAGTTACCCTGTCAATCTCTGAAAGAAGCAAGAACTAAGCGGCTAAGAGCCGTAATCAATTGCAAAGGAAGCACAGTGATCTTGAAAGTTTGGCAAAAGAGAAGGATTACAAGATGCTAAACTATTTTATCCAAGGAGTTTGCTGTATTATTTTATTAGGACTTGTTGTCTTCTGAAGAAGAAGAAGAAGAAGAAGGGTGCAAAGAGGTGTGAGGATGAAAATAGACGATAGGAGATGAGAAAAGGCTTGAATTCGTAGTAATTCGGATGAAAATAATATCCGTGGACAAAGTCTTTGTTTAATCGGATGCTGATTTGTGGCCTGGAGAGCGCGTGATTTGTGTTCAGAGGTATCTTGGCATGATATGGCACATTGAGCACAAAAACGTGGCAGCACGTTTGTTGTACAACTCAGCAAGGTTTTCTCTAATTAGATGAGCTCATGGAGAGTGAATTTTGTTGGCGCTAGATATGGTATATTACTTTTATACGTGCGAAGGATTTCGACACTGTGATAGATAGCTCAAGCTCTCACTTGACGGCGGCAAGATGGAATGCAAATGGTCAACACTATCGGCAGAAACGACCAAGCATAAAAGTAGGAACATGTTGCAATAAAGTATCATCAAACACAATATCATCTACAATCGAGGTATTTCATAAGCACATATTTAAAGTGGTAATAAATGGTAAAGGCGACATCATCTCTCGTTTCTCGACCATGCTCGCGTCATCTAGCGCCAGTCTGGCCTGGGCATACTTATGCCAAGTGCAACTCACATCTTCTTCTACATGCGGTAAGTTCTCCCGTAAGCTCTCCCGTATCTACAATACCTCTATATGGTATTCTATCCAAACCAACAATCAAACGCCTTATCCAAATCCCGCTATCTATCCCCATAAGACGTCCTTACCCCACCGCTTTCCAGAAATAGATGGCGGGGATAGGATCACCGAGGACCAAGCCTCGACGCCGTCGACATACAGGCGGAATTTCAAGATACTCTGGTCGCTCCCGGTGTTCTCGATCGTGACAGCTCCTAGTTTCGAGTTACCAGCGGGAATGTACCTTCCAAATGTTAGTAACTAGCGATGAATAGATCGTGAAACTTACTTGACCATAATGTCCTCTTCATCGACCTGTCGATATGTTGGCGTTGGGAGATAAAACTGGCTAAGAGGACTAGTCGAGAACTCATGTACAGTCGCACTAATAGGCCAATTTCCTCCTTTTGGTGGTGGGAAAGCAGTGGCAGCAAATTCGTGGCGGTCACCCGAGAGAACAACAACGCCGACCCCGCCTCTAAGACCCACATCCCACATTGCTTCCAAGATGGTCTGACGCTCATTCAGATATCCAGCCCAGGTATCGAGATTGTTCACTCTCCAGTTCTTGGTGAACGGAACACTTGATACGATAATCTTCCATTTCACTCCTCTTGGCTCGGGCTTCTCGAGAAAGGCGAGCAGGTCTGCGAGCTGTTCTTCGCCTAGCATGGTTTTCTCGGTGCTGTTTACTGGGAGAGCTGAGTTGGAATCTCGATAAGTTCGCGTATCTAGCATGAAAAATGTTGCAGGACCTTGTGTGAACTCGAAATAAGTCGCATCGCTTCTCGGAGTGTTGTAAGTGCCTGCTTGTCGCGCTTTTGGAGGATTGACTGCTGTCTGGTAGTTATGCCAAGGGTCTACCGCTGCTCTGTAAACTCCGGTGGTATTGCGGTCCCAGTCATTAGCGATCTCATGGTCATCGAGAACGTGAATCCAGCTCAAGTTCTGTCCGACCTTTGGCCAATCCGGTGATGCATACACTTGGCGATATTTGCGTCGGTAGTCTTCGGCAGCGGTGCCAAATCGCTTCGGCACGTCAGCATAGATGAAGTCCCCCATAAACAACATGAACTGCGCTCCTCCAGGAATTTTGTTAATGACATCGGCCATGTGTCTGAATCCTGGAATAGCTAAAGCATGGTCAAGAGGATTGTACGGGAAGCGGGGGATGATACAACTGGTTGTCAAAAAGGTGAAATCTCCGTGCTTTGTGACTTGGCCTGCCTTTGGTGGCACAGTGAAAAATCCAGTATGATTATTGGAAGTCGTCCATTGATATGATCTGTCTGGGTGTTGTGGTATGTCGAATATGACAGCTTGTGTATAATCGGTATCGTTGTCAAGAGAAAAGATTGTTCCTGCAGATTGCCAAGCTGGATCTTCATATGCTGCCGCTGGACTTGCCAATCGGTATGAAACGAAGATAGGCAATTGAGACAAGTCTGGTTCCCGCACCAGCAAACTTGCTTGAGTAGGGGAGACATAGCCTAGTCGAGCAAATGAAAGGTTCTGCGTAGGGTGGAACGCCTTGGGGCTGTAGATCAAGTCCGTTGCGGCCAAGACCAAGGCAACATTAATCAGCAGTGTGAGAAGTGACAGTGCTGCCGAATTGGGATCCGGAAGCCCAGTGAGGAGAGTACGCCAAGGTCTAGGAGCTTTCTCCTCTAGTATAATTGTCTCGTCCACTTCGATTTCCTCCTCAATATGTGTAGGCTTGTCTTTACTTCGCAGATTGCGAGAGTGAGCAGCTGTAGACGCATGAAGAGGAGGTTGGTCCTCCACCTCCTTCTCCGTGACCGTAATGTCTACCTCATCCGCGAGAACGTTGTATTGGGGCAGTGTAACGAAGCTGGCGATGAAGGAGGGAATGTAGATTGCGAACAGGCCATAGATTAGTGGTGGCAGATCCTGCATCGATGTTAATACCCATTTAACGATGTTCTCCAGTGCGGGTACTTGCGTGGCCGGGAATCCATCTCAAGAAGATGTACCCGAGAATCCGTAAAGCGCTGGAGCTCAGGACGGTTGCTCTATCTTGTAGAGTAGCCATAGTGGTGGTGATATTCGCTGAGAAGCTCCAAGGAAATAAATCAGCCAAAGGCGTGCAATAGCAGAAGCAAGACTGGAGAAGTGGGAAACTGTTTAGGCATCTGTCTCTGTATCTTGGAGCTGTTGAAGATCAGAACCGACGTCTGGCTACCCCACGTTCTAGGGGTGTCGTCATTTAGCGACTGGAAACCTGAATACGCGCCACAGTTAAGCCTTTTCAGGCATGGCGCCCCCTATCCTTGGCAACAAGCCTCACTGTGAGTCGCTAAAGCTTGAATCCTGGTGGGGAAGCGGGTTGCGCGTGCTTTCATGTGCTAGGAAGAGGGAGGAGGCTGGAGGGTCTGTATCGTTTGTTGCTCTGTCCATATTCGTGTCAATCAGCGGGGTCTAGAATCGCACGAGCTTCGTAATACAGTACATGTACATCACCTAGTTATGCCCAGGCCGTGGATGTACAATTCATACGTGGCCAGTATTCTCAAGAGAGTCGAGAAGTCTCATCGTCTCCATGCATGGCATGTGGCATTCCCAGGCGAGAGCTTACAAAGCGCCCAGAAGTCGCAAGATCTAGACCTTCAGAAGATCTTTACAAAAATCTGATGATCTGTTAACTCCCAAGTCTTACCAGCAGAAACTGCAAATCAAGCACCTCCTACCCCGCATTTTACGAGGACAGATCTGCTTTCGCTGACAACTCCATCCGTGTCTTACACTATTACTCACATCTCGGCGCTGACGGACTTTCGGACAGCGAGTGGATTGCCAGGCTGGAACATCACATAACTGCACGCCTTACCTTACTTGCCATGGGAAACACCAAGTACCCCGCGAAATGCAGCAGCTTCTCGGAACGGAAAGCCCGATTGGTAATACACATCAGTACGACTGTCGAGAGAGACCCTTGCGTCATTTGACCTTCACGTTTGATTTGCTGAATCGGGACGATGCATGCTCCCTCCTTTTTATTATATAGACAACGAGCATTTCCCACAGTTAAATCTCGAGCTTCACTCTTAAAGAGCTCGCTCTCCAACATAACCCCCCAGCGACGTTTCCAAGCAACAACAGCATCTTTCCAAGAGTGGCGACGAGCTGCAACCAAGCACAACGACAACATGGCAACATCAAGCAAGGTGCATTTAACAATCAACGACACCGGCATCGTCAAGTCCAAATCCCAAACTCCCGAAAGCGCGGCGAAAACATCTGAACTTCTCCAAGAGAACCATGATGTACGGTGTTGAGCGCATCCGCTGATTCAAGACATCAAGACTAACACTTGATCAGAATCACCATGTCTTCTACAATAAGGATGGTTATCACAATCACATTGCTCACCATCTCCTCACTCTCTACGGACTTGGAGCTCCTGCTGAGGTAATCGAGCAACGCTACAAAGAGAATGCAAACTATCAGCGGCCTGCTGTTCAATCCAAGGAGCGTGTCCTCGAGGACATGAGCAACTCGGAAAACTTCGAGAAATACCTTAACAAGGAGAAGTATTATCGAGACTACCTCGTTTTCTGGCAGAACGAAATTGAGAAGAAAGGCTGGGAGAATGTTCTGAATGAGTATGTCTTTGCTGGGGATGAGCGAGGGGATGATCTGCTCGGAAGGTTATATGGAGGTAAGTTTCGCTCTAAGAATTATTACAAACACTAACACATCCAGGTTTTCTTCATCCACTCATCCACCTAGGCTTCGGTATTGAGTTCCATCAACCTGCCATTATAGCAGAGGCTCTGGCTCAAATATGCCTACACGATAACTGGACAGGAAATTTCCTGCGTGCCGCAGAGAAAGATTCCAAATCCCGTAACTCGACAAACAGCAAGACAATTCCAGAACTCCTCGATGAAATCAGAGCAAACAAGAAGCTTTCCACAGCAGCAGAATGGTCAGACGGGAACAAAGTCCGAGACGGAATCATCGCTCGTGCTTCAGACGAAATGCTGAAGTACACCTCCCAATGGACCGTAACCCCCGAAAACCTAGAGCAAAAGACAGCAGAGATGATAAACAGCTGCATCTACTACACAGCAGCTGCGCAGCATCCGCCCAAACAGGTATCCTACATCCTCCCTTCCAATCCCAATTATCTTCACTAACCGAAGTCACCAGGTCAAAATCGACTTCTACTACATGCACTGCGTCAACTCCTCCATCTTCTTCCCAACCTTCAATGCCCAACCCTGGCTCTCAACAGCCAACAAAGTGCGCCTCCTGCAATGGAAAGGCTACCTCGACCTCGCCATGTACGCCAGCCGCCGCTCCCCTCCCTTGCTGCTCTCCGAGATCACCGATTACACACCTGCGAAACCGAAGGAAGCAGATTGGAGCGGTATTTTCACTCGGTTGTGGAATTTTCTGGATGATGGGCATGCGATTAAACTTGCGCGCGCGGTGAGGAATGGGGAGTTGGTTGGTGAGGCGTGGGAGGAGAAAGCTAGGAAAGTGGGGAAGGAGAATGGGGCTGTAGGGGACGGGATGAAGGTTAAGGGGAAGATGTGGGGGAAGATTGGGAATATGGTTATTGATAGTGTGGAAGATACGGGTGCGCATTGGGCGAGGAGTGTGGGCTTTGAGGAAGCTTGGGTTGAGTATGAGGATCGGCCGCGGAAGAGTCAGCTCTGAGTTTAGTATCCATTCGCCGCTCATTGTCCATAGTTAGCACATTGCCTGATACCAATGTCCCAAAATTGTATGTTCGATATCTATTTATTATCTGGGTATATTTACATTTTCTTCTTTCTACAATAATCCTTCTTCAGTCATAATCAAACGTCTCACCCACCTCAAATACCTTCAACGTCGCCTCATCAACGCCACTCCCCACCTCCGACACCCCTCCCTGCGCCAAAGCAAGCACCCCCACCCCATCATCCACCGCCACCACCGCGCCCGAGAAAAACGGCGCTCCGAACGTACACCCCCCAACATCCAAATTCAGCAAACAGATCTGCCCATCCTCCGAGCTTGCACCCCTCGCATAATTCCTCAACGGCACATCAATCTTCACACTCTCCCCTGTCGTCGCTCCAGTAAAAGTATAAGTAATATTAAGCGACGAAGGGATGCCCTCGCAAGAGCCATTATAAGCCACGACGCCATTCTCATTAATCAACATCCCGCTCGAAGCATTAAAAAACGCACTCCCAAGACCACCCACAGGATTGAAAGGCAGATAATCAGCATGCGTGCCTGAATCTAGCAAACAAGTCGTGTTTTGATCTGGCACGAAACTCTGGCCGTTGAAAGTGATGTTTGGTTTTGGGATGTAATACCCGATTTGTCCCGTAGTGACCACGTTCGGGACGCGAACGAGGGGGCTGAGGAATTTGGACGTGTCGATGGCGCCGAGAAGGAGGCCACCGGAAAGGGTGCTGAGTGCGCTGGGTGGGGTGTCGAACCAGGTAACTAGGGTCTTGGTTTTGATGGCGGAGGTGTCAAAGAGATTTTGGCGGAACGAGGGGCCTTGGGTTGCGTTTGCGTTGATGAAGTTGGCGAGGCCAATAATGCCTTTATCGTAGCTTGGAGGCGGGGTGCAGGAGCCGTTGTCTTGGAGACGGAGGATTGCGGAGTTCTCGAGGGCGAGTTGGGTGTTGGGGAGGGTGGTGGAGGTGTTGGTGGGGAAGGTGAGTGTGTCGTTGGAGTAGAGTATGCCTTGCACGATCTTGCTATTGCTGGCGTAGACGTACTCGCTAGTTTTGTTTTGGGTGTGGGAGGTGGGGGAGAGGAGCGGAGAGTAGGTGAGGGTGGAAGGGACTGTCAGATTGCAGGGCCCCGGGTCGAAGAGAAAGGGTGAGCCCCAGTGCACAATTGCCCCAGCTTGCCAGATCCAGGCATCGGAGCTACCTGTGTCCATGACGACTGTGATGGGCTGTGAGGTACCGAAGGTGATGTTTGTTGTTACTCGTGAATCGGCGCCATAGAGAAACTCAACGGGGATGTAGACATAAGGTGCATCTTGGCGGCGGGGAATCGACCAAGCGGTGGACAAACTGAGAAAGCTAGACAAAGCGAACGTAGAGAACAACATCTTGAATAGTAGAATAGAGAACGAGCGAGGAGGTTCCAAAAGCTCGGTCTGGGCATGAAATATCGAGACTTTCGTTGTTAAAGAAGAAGGGAAGGAGACAGGCCACCAGCCGCACATGACGTCGGGACGATCTTTCTGCCACTACCGAGTAAGCTCCACTTTAGCCAGGTACCGACCACTTGGCGGTGCGTTTCTAGAAAAGATCGCCATGCCCCTGAAAAGTTTCGGTGAAAAGTGCTGGCAATTGACTTCGGACAAGAACAACGCATCATCAGCAGATCTTTGACCTCCAACCCTTGAACATATTGAACATACGGTCGAGCGTCGAGCAGAACGTTCCGACACTGTCTGAGCTGGTCAGTGGTCAACCCCGCAATTGACTTCATTGACGGCTTAAAGTAGATTGGCGCTTGGGTATGCGCTTCGTGAAAACTCGAATTGATTAAGTTTGTTGTTTCAAGTTGATGAGAGAGCGGAGGTTTAAATGGACCCTGGAGGGTGGTCTAAATTAGGTGGCGTTGCACGTGACGCAGCCGAGACTTCCACCTCGAGTCGTCGACCTCAAACCTTCCCACTTGGACCATCAAAAGCGCAAACTTCCCCTTCCAGAGTTTACCAAGGAGCTGTCCGTTCAGCTATGTCAGACTGTCGAGACATTTTGAATCATGCTTGGTGTAGGCTCTCATCAGCTCTAACTTGTGCGTCGTGTCCATGTTAGACACCAATCACTCTGGACCTGGTCGTGGCTCTGGCGTCAAAATTGACTCGAAGAGTGGCGTGGCCTGTCAATTCTCTCGTGAGCAACAGAAGACGTTTGCTCCCTCAAGTGTTGGCTGCTTCTCATCCAAGGACTTGGAAGAATGAATGTGATTGGGGCCTTTCGACTCCCATCCTTTTTTCGACAAATTTCCCGACATTGATCATGGTCTGCATTGATTTACTCCTCAATGGTCCTATCTATATATCAATTGTGGTCAACAGAGCTTGATACTATTTTGAGTTCTTGTTGTTCAGCGGCTACAAGGCAAATCTAAGCCAGATCATTTTCGCAAGTCAATCAAATTGGCCCTTTGGAAGCACTGTAAAAAAATATTCATTGGCTGTATTCACTGTCGCGACCTTTTGTTCTCTCTTCACTCCTTTATATCTTCACATGTTCTATTTATGAGCTTTCTGCTTTGCAAATTCCCCTGGCCCCTTTCCGAGGTGTCGCTTAAAACTTCGGCCGAGCCGGAACAATGACTTCATCACCGACGGCCGCCGCCGGGAATTGTACGGTTTCAATTAAGTCCCCGATCAACCGCTTTTTGCCCCTCTTTTTCTTCTAGAAGTTATAAACTATGAGCTAATCAGGTTGGCGTCTTCGTCTATTAAAGCTTGTTGTCGAACATCCAGTCTTCTTATCCTGGATTGATATTTTCATGCTCATTGCTACACTGCGGGAGTCTTGCCAAAATAACAGTTGACTTTTTGCTCCAGAGGTACTAAATCGCCTCACCCTTCAAGTTTCTCGAGCAAAACTCTCCATAAGTGGGGTCGTGCGGCCGCTCAGATATGGCCACTCGGAGGGCATCTTCCTCCTCTTCAGAAGCAGAAACCTCGCCTTCGACGTCCAGGCCGGATGGTATAGGACCAGACCTGGAAAAGCAAGAGACCGCCAAAGACGAACCCAACCGATCTGCAGCATTTTCCACTCCCTCTCACCCAAGCAGCACAACTCGTGCCCGCATAACTCGCACCCAGACCATCACGCGAGGAGCTTCCTATCGAGGACGCTTCACCCACCCCTTAGCTCATGTTAAGACTAGCGATGCAGAGATTGTTGATTTCGATGGCGACGATGATCCGTATCGGCCCATCAACTGGCCATTCCGGAAGAAGCTGATCACGACTTTTCTATACGGATTAACGACTATGGGAAGCACGTGGGCAAGCAGTGTCTACTCCCCAGCAATTGGCCAGATCTCGGAGGAGTATCATGTCGGGGAAGAAGTGGGATTACTAGGGTTGAGCTTCTTGTTGATGGGATTCGGGTTGGGACCTTTGCTCTGGGCCCCTTTAAGTGAAGTGTGAGTAGATACCTACTTATCTTGGATAACCAAGTTGGAATATTGATAAATGATCAGATATGGAAGGAGACCAGCTGTTCTGGTACCGTATTTCATTGCCGCGTGCTTCTCATTTGGGACCGCGACGGCCAAGGATATCCAGACTATTCTGATCACCAGATTCTTTGCGGGGCTGTTTGGGTCCGCGCCGGTCACGAATACCGGAGGGGTTCTTGGGGACATCTGGTCTCCCTCGCAGCGAGGGACCGCCATTGTTGGGTATGCTTTTGCAGTCGTTGGCGGTCCGACTCTTGGGTAAGTAAACCAAACTGCTATATTCATAAGCTAGGATCTAATATCTCTACAGACCCATTGCGGGAGGAGCCATAGTTTCAAGCTACCTGAGATGGCGGTGGACAGAATATGTAAGTTCCATTATTGCTCAAGATCTACCTCAAACTGACCCCTCTTTCAGTTGACTGGAATTATGATGATGTTTTTTCTGCTTTTGGATGTGTTAATACTGGATGAATCATACCCCCCTGTTCTGTTGGTAAACAAAGCTCGCCGACTACGTCACGAAACAGGAAACTGGGCACTTCATGCTCGGCACGAGGAGTGGGATGTTAGCTTGAAAGAAATGGCCAACAAGTTCGGAAAGACACCCTTTCGTCTCCTTGCAACCCCGATTTGTTTCTTGGTTGCACTCTATGCTTCCTTCGTATACGGGATTCTGTATCTGTAAGTTGTCACCTCAGAACTCACCTCAGATCAAGCTAACACTTATCAGATGTCTAGCCGCAGTCCCAATCCAATTTGCAGAAGACCGAGGGTGGGGTCCGGTCATCTCAGAGCTTCCCTTTCTAGCCCTCTTGCTAGGAGTAATCATGGGAGGTGCAGCCAACATCTAGTCAGCTCGCCCCCTCTCCCTCTCGCGCATACTGACTAACCTCTTCCAGCAACAACAAATTCTACATCAAGAAATTCCAAGCCAACAACAACAAAGCCGTGCCCGAAGCCCGGCTCCCGCCCATGATGATCGGCTCCGTCTTCTTCTCGGGGGGGCTCTTCATCTTCGGCTGGACCTCCTCCAAATCCATCCACTGGATTGCACCCATGATCGGACTCGTCTGCATGGGTTTCGGCTTCTTCACCATCTTCCAAGCTGCGCTCAACTACCTCATCGACACCTTCCAAAAATTCTCCGCCTCAGCCGTCGCAGCTAACACCTTCCTACGAAGCGTCTTCGCTGCGGCTTTCCCGCTGTTCGTCAATCCTATGTTCCATAACTTGGGCATCCCGTGGGCGAGCAGTATTCTGGGATTTATAGCTGCGGCGCTGATCCCGATTCCGTATTTGTTTTATATTTATGGGCCTGTTATTCGGAAGAAGGGCAAGTTTACTGCTCAGATCATGTGAGGTTTATTATAGATTCGATACCCCTAGACTTAGAATAGAAGTGGTCTTCTCTAGTGCCTTCCGAGTCTGGAAGAACAGTGTCCGATCAGATGAAATCGCATTGCAGGTGCGACAAAGACCTGCAACTCCCGGTATTAAAGCAATGGTCAATGGTCCTGCCATTATAGATGTTACCTAGCTCGCATGTTCCTTTTTCATAGTCTGCAGCCTGTCATTTATTCTTGAAGTTCCTACTTGTATCCAAATCTCAACTTTTTCCGTTTCACATTTCTGATTTCAGTTATCGTATAAGCTGTGGCCTAGATATGCGATGAGTTTGTGTGTCATCAGACTCGTTGGGGCTTTAACTCGTCACTTTTCCCACTATTGGTCAGACGCAGCATCTTTCGTGCCAAACTCCCATCACTGTTTACATTGTCACAACTTTATCTCTATCAAAGCTGTTGAAGCGTGTGCAATTTCGTCTGGTACAATATCTGTGGAAATTCCGCCTAATTCGTACCCAACGGCATCCCAAGAACCATCCAATACACGGCCAACTACGATAAACACTTGTGATGAGCCTCAGTGACCATTCCGAATTCTTACCCTCACCGGCATACCATCCTTAGGACACGCCGACAACTGCCCCATTTGCATAGTCTGGAACGCCGCGTCGCCAAGGACACGAGTGCTATCAGCCGCATACTCAGCATCAACATCGAAGTCTCGAACCGTCATCGCCAGAATCATACGCAGCTCCAACATCGCCAATTCCTGACCAATACAATTGCGCGGTCCCAACTCGAACGGCCGGAATGCGTTCTTGCGCGGATGCAGCGGGTCGCCTTCGGGGACGAGCCACCGCTCTGGGATGCAGCGGGAAGGCTCAGGCCAGTATTCCTTCATCCGCTGCGAGGTGATGGAGCACCCGAATATCATCATCCCTTCGGTTGGATGGCGTTCTCCGGTTTCTGGGTGGGTGATGAAGAAATCGGCGGTTCCGGCGCGGATGGTGCCGAAGGGTGGATAGATTCGCAATGTCTCTTTGATTACGGCTACGGTGTAGGGTAGTTGGTTTAACAGCGTTGGGGTTGCTGTGATTTTTGCTGTGACTGCTGTTGGGTCGGGTCCAAAGACAGCATCGTGCTCGCGACGAACGGCATCACGAACTGCTGGGTTCGTGCTCAGCACGTAGTATACATACGAGAGTATACTGGCTGTCGTGTCATGTCCGGCGAGCATGAAGATCTTCAAGTTCGCTGTGAGTATATCCATGAAGGTGGAATGCAGCGTCTTGGCGTTATCTGAATCTTGCTTGTACGCACTGATAGCAAGGCTCAGAATGGTCTTGGGACCTCCCTTTTCTTTATTGCCCGTCAGCATGTCCTGAATGAGCGGTGTCAAGTATCCTTTCATAATTCGGTTATTGTTCCACACTGCGAACGGCCTGATTGGATTCCAGTTCCTGCTAAATAGATTTTGAGGCTGGTTGTCAAAGAGTATCCAACCGATCTGGTCTTTCATCGCCTCATAGAATTTATTGGGCATTGTTTGCGAATGCAGGCGGGAATTCCTGCAATTCGTTAGTTGGACGCAAATTGCGAGTGAAACACTCACAAGACGGTACGACCCATGATGTCGATGGTCAGCTTTTCGGCTCTCTGCATCAGCTTGATCTCTTTACCTTGAGTTGCGGCGGCTCTCAGTCCTTCTCGGAAGACCTCAATCTCCTCCATCATCTCGGGGACTAGCTGGAGAAGATTCTTTGCCGAAAACCCAGGATTGAAGATGCTTCGCCAGGTCTTCCATAAACGTCCCTCCAAGGATACTAGGTCGAGGCACTGCGTCATAGGCTGAAGCTCGATGTGCAAGTGCTCATGCTTAAGCAAGGACTGCTCCACCGTGTATTGGCTCATCATGTCCGGATGATAGACAGCTAACATGGGAGGAGTTATTGGCCAGACGTCGACGTAGACCAGTCCCCGTGCGCAGATTTCCGGGAAAAACTCCTGAAGGATGATAGGGAGGCATTGCCCGTGGAGACTGCTTGGATACTTGGTCATAAGCTTGCCCACAGTAACAAGGTGTCCGAACAAGAATGAGTGTGGTAGAATGGGCTAGTCAATCATGATCTAAATCAGCAGGACAGTATGTAAAGATTACACGTGATTGGAAAACTTACAATTCCATGTTTCTTTGAGACATTTCGAACCAAGGTCCTGACTTGATACAAACGATAGAAGAAGTTGAGGATGCCGAGGAGGATGATTATACTGATGGTCGAAAACAACAGGCGAAGCAAGCCAGGGCTTGATGTGTCAATCAACATCATGAACACCTATCAGCGACTGAAGATATTGAGAGAAGTGTTGAAGCGATGGGCGCATTTATGAAGTGAGATGTTGGGAGGCGCCTGTTAGTGCTGACAGCATCTAATCCAGCATTGGCTGAGGTGTGCCGCCTCAATACAACCAATGAAACGCAGTCCGCGCAGATTAGGCCTCCTAACCGAAGATTGCAGGGCCCAAAGCGCATGCCTTGTCACTAAAGTTTATATCCTCGTAACTCGTAGATGATGTTATTCCAGCCCACTTTTCCGCATACAAGTTTGGTGCTGCAGCTCTTCCGCTAATGAGGACCACGTTAGACAATCTCAATTAGCGTGTAGAGCCTCTGAATCCGGCTGTTGTGAAATCATGTTCCCGTGGTACTCATAGTTATATTAACTTTGCTTTCCCAGGCGTTCTGCCTTTGAATACCTGAATGCTCCAACCCTGACGCACTGACCACGTCGGAGAGTGCGATGTAGAATCAATCCACAGGTATCGTAGGAGTTGTAGTACGCCGGCTCTATTTCAATAAGCATTTGATACTAGGCATAATACCTCGCTTGGTTGGAATACCGAGAGACTCGTCAAGCTGGCAGAGGTGCATGGAGGACTTTGTCAAACGTGTTTTGGCAGGCTTTACAGAACATATCTGCGGGCATGGTGGTGAACATTGGCTAGAGGCTCCAACGTGCCTCTAGAGACGCTTTGGTAATGTAAGGCGATGTACACCAGTCTCCAATTTGTGCAGGTACCTCGAAACGCCGTAGTGCTTGGAGCTGACACGTTTTGAGGTGAGTTGTGGAAGTTTGTCGTCAAAGTAAGGCGGCCCGGCGAGTCTGGCACGAGTTTATTTTAGGCCTAGCAACCTCAATTTCTTAGACACCTAGGTACTACTTAGAGCACAATGCAATAGTACCGCCTATCATTCATAATCCCAATACGAAAACATCTGCTTCTCAAAAGGAGATTTACCTCGGAATATCTCCGATCAGGAATACTTACAATGCCGCCTTTTCGTCCCAAATCCTACTTACAAGTAAAGTAGCTGCTCAGCCTCGTACGCGGAAAACCTCAGCCTCGCGCCGGGATGAGCCGCTCTTGAAAAACATTTCCCGATCTCGTCCACTTCTCAACTTCACAAACCACAACACCACCACGATGAACGGACCGCTGTTCCCACCTGGAGGTGGCGGCGTTGATGGGGCGGACGCGCAGACGATGGCTGCTGTTCGGAGTGTACGTTCTCTTCCTTTCCAATCTATCGAGGTCGCCTTTTCCTTCGAAGCTTCGGTGATGGGTCTGCCGAGGAGAGGAGGAAGAAACGATGGATCAATTCGAACGGGGAGAAGAATACAAGAGCTCAAGCTAACCCTAACGTCACAGATGCAAATGCTCATGGAGTCTTGCCCCGGTAAAACCGCCGTCTCAGGCGTAATGGGCTTCGCGCTCGGCGGCGCCTTCGGGCTCTTCATGGCATCCGTTCGTCTTCCCTCCCCCCTTCCCCTCTCAACCCACCCACTCACACCTCTCCTCAGATGCAATACGACACGCCCCTAGCTACCAACCCAAACGCCGCAGCCATCACCTCTCTCCCGCTACGCCAACAGCTCAAACAAGGTTTCCGGGACCTGGGCTCCCGTTCCTTCTCGTCGGCCAAGAACTTCGGGAAAGTCGGCGCTATCTTCGCGGGCACCGAGTGCTGTATTGAAGGATTCAGAGCGAAAAACGATTTGAAGAATGGGGTTATGGCTGGTTGTATTACGGGGGGAGTCTTGGCGGCTCCTGCTGGACCGCAGGCTGCGGCGTTGGGGTGTGCAGGTTTTGCGGCGTTTAGTTTGGCGATTGATAGCTATATGCGGAGGCCGAGTGAGACGGATTAGAGGGGAGGGGAGATGTGTATATATATGTGTAGGATCTTGTTGGCATTGCAGGAGTTTGGGGTGGGTGGGTTGTATGTGTTAGACATGGATTATATGGCTCTGGATAGGCTTGATAATGAAGACATCTCAACTACATGATTATCTGATACAAAAGGATTAGAGGAAGTGTGAAAAAGCAATACTCGGAGTGTTTTTTCAAGGCGTTCTTTGTGTAGTCGAAGGGAGCTTGTAAGTAAATGAACGTGGTACGTGTTGGTGAAAATCTAAGAGTCGGATTCTGTCTTAGGCTGGGTTCTATCTTCGACACCAGTCTGATAACTTTGTCTGCTTTCATAACTATGCATCCTTACCGCCTTGTTATCTCAAAGGAGCAGTGATGTGTGTTACGTTCAGAGAATTTTTAGATATGGATTGATATTCTCCATCACAATCCTTTTCATGACCCATTTCATCCTTAATCTAATCTTTACAAGCAATGACCAGCTGTGTAAACCCATCGCTCCCATCCGAACGCCATGTAATCCTTTGGTATTACCCCACCATTTCTAATCATAACAATATCTGACCAGAGCACTGCCCTTTCCAAAGACATTAAGAAGATCAACGCCATCTCACGGCGGATCAGGAAGCGGAGTAGACCTTGAAAGCTCCAAACTCCCAATAGGCATCCGCGAACGAGCCATTGTTATTCGCCACATAATCTGTGCAAGTACCGGAACCTATTCAATTAGCTTTACACTCAGAAACAGGGAGGGAGCACACACAATTCTCGCTAAACACACTCGTAGCACCAGCCCAGCTGCCGCATAAATCGATATTGGCAATAATACTCTGGTTCTTGAAATGATTGCCAATATTGCAATCCGTGCTGGGAAAGTCGGCCGTTGCCTCGCCCCACGTGCTTGGATCCGGGGTGCCGCTCGTAACATCGGCGGGGATCGAGCTGCGGCCGAACTGCCACATTCTGATGCCTGCTGATCTGAGCTCCATAGCCAAGATGCCGCCCCCAGCGCTGTTGAAATCTGCTCCAAAGGTGGTGGATCCGGCGTCCACGCCACAACCGGCGTTGTCGTCCGTGGTGTTCACGCAACTGGTAGTGAGCGACTTTCCTGTCTCCTTGCGCTTGACGCCCATACTGCAGCCAGATGTCGTGTGCAGCGTCATCTGGTTGTATGTGCTCGACACCACGTTGACGGCTTCCATGACATCGATCTCGCCGTTGTATGGCCAGTTCGAGGGGTCTGTGAGCCAGAGAGCCGGCCAGGTGCCGCAGCCGAGCGGGCTGTGGATGACGTCGAAGATGAAGAGCGTGTCGAGGCCATATTGGGTCTTGGAGGAGACCCGGACGGAGAAACGTCCGGTTGAGGCGTTGGGGTTGGAGTCTGGCCCGACGGAGGTGTCTACGCGCAGAACGGCTGAGGAGGAGCTGGCGTAGGTGAGGTTTAGGGAGGTTGCTTGGGCTTCGGGGACGTAGTGGACGAAGCCTTCCGTTGGGTCATAGCCGGTGAAATAGTCAAAGTTGTCAAAGAATGTCGAGCCGGAATCTAAAATAAAGTCAGGACTTGATCAACCAAATTACAAAGGAGGACTTACAGGTATCGGCAAGACTGTAACTCAGCTGCGTGTAGTCTGGATATGCGTTGTTCTTCGTGACTTCCACTGCAACAATAATAACAATAACGATTATCAGCACCACCACCGCTATAAAACCGGCCCACGCCCTTTTTCCCCAATACTTGAAGTTGTACCACGGGTGGTACCATGAATCATCTTGATCGAACTGGTATCCCGCCCCGCCACGCATCTGGACCTCCTCCTTAATCCCTTTCGTCTTGGCGAACGACATGTTCTTCTTATCCAAATCACCGTCTCTCAACTCCAGCGAATTCGCAAACGAAAGTCTGTGCTGTCTCCCAGCAGGTGTAAAGAGTGAACTGCTCTTGGCACGAATGTGTTGGACGACCTTGGGCGGCGGTTTCCAATATTCCAATGGCCTGAACGAAAGTTGAGGTTGCGATTGCGAAGCCATCCCGTATGGAACGGGGAACGCTCGTATATATTTATCCCCCTATCAAGAAAAAAGTTGCTCGCGTAAGGATTAGGCACCACCGTACCACTCGGTCCGCAAGCTCAGCAGCCAATTCGAAGACGCGCAGTGCGACGTATCGCGATCCACTTGCTCCACTTGGTATCGTCTCTTCTAATCTTTGGTGCGGGCGTTTAGCGCAGCTGCACTGGTGCTGCGTGCTGACGGCGGAACGAGGGAATTGGAATTGAATCGGGATACGATGGGCAGGGGCGACGCACACCATCAAGCACTCGCGCGAGGTGGGATGGGCGTCCGTTGATATGCTATCGTCGCCGTGGCCCACCTTTTGGCGGTCTGATGGGGAATCGTGCAGGCCAAGCGGCATTGAAACACGCGGCCACCGATGCGCCAATTCCGAGGAGTTCGAGAGCGCCTCCAAACGCGCAGTGTTCAAGATGTTAGTGGGGGCTTCAAGGGGAGTGAGCCACAGGGGTGATCTGCCACATGCCATCTGATGATAACCCTTGCTATCGATAGAGGACCCCGTCTCGAAGACCTACTTTTGTCACTCGGAATATCATAGCGGTGGATAATGGTTGGTAGAACCGGTATTGTGATGGAAGAGCAGGTTGTGATACGTTCGGCACTTGATACAGTGCATGCTTGAAGAGAAGAAATCCCCGTTTCAGTTTCGAGCTCCTTGCAAAGTTTCCCCAACATCAGCATGACAGCAGGCCTCGAAAGAGGAAGGGCTGGAAACCGTCCGGATCTCAGGGATAGCTGGACGAATGGCGTGAGTGCTCGATCATTCCTGCGATCATAGCGCTGCAAATCTTTTGTCTCCAAAAGCTCTTATTTTTAGATTCCTTACTGTCAATCAGGACCTGAATTTCAACAGTTCCATGCTATTATTATTATTATCCCATCAGCCTTTCAGATGAAAGCCGGAAGAGGTCGTGATTCCAAAGTTGTGTAACATTCACAAGCTCACAGCCAGCCACAACCGTCTGACAGCTGGAACATTGCTCGCCTGGCAAAATTGTTTCGCCGTTTCCCCAAACGTTCGTCGTTCATGCGGTTCAACATGGTAAAGTTCCGGCAAGAGAGTCGAGACCTCGAGTAATTTTCGCCGCGTCATCTAGAATTTCGTCTCTCCACTCACAATATTTAATTCCATTTCCTCGCCCCCTTCTCTCGGGAAGTGGAGAGCTGAATCTTGATTTGCAGTGCTGTGGGAAAGTTCCCGTGTCCGTGATTTGACTTTTGGAGCCGCGTCAGGGGCAAAGCTTGGCGCTCGCTAGGTTACGCAACTGTGAGATCTCGGTAGAGTTTGCTGAAGCTCGCTTTGATTTATTCGTTATCAAGTTGCAGAGTTGGAAAATAAGACGAAAACCATTTGTGGACTTTATCTCTTGTTATGTCTGTCCAAAATTCTGGTATACAGTCAGGGGAAGATTCACATGAGACACCCCATGAGGGTGGAAAAGAGTTGAGCTCTTTCTAGCATCATGTTTTTCAACGGTCATTTGGTTAGATTGGTTTGTCAATACATCTTCTTCGAGCGACATTGGTGAAGCATTTCGGAAGATACTTTTCGTCGACGCCTGTACCCCGATTTCGAACTCTATTCTATCCAGCAACACAAGCTGCATTCTAGAACCAAGTATCTCTATATACCTTCCATCGTCCTATAATTCTCTCTATTGCAGCAGGCCGAGAGGATACTTTCGAAAGGGGAAAGGAAGTGCAGCTGCTTTAGGACTAGTGTAGGCTTAGCGAGATTCTTCCACAGTACCGACGACGTTGAACTTCATTTTATCTTCTTCATCTATCACAATTAATATCAGAGCTCAACAAGCCTATGATACTAGACCACTCGCTGTGCCAACCCTCCTTGCTTGGCTCTGCTCTTTCGATCCAGAAGCTCGATGGGGCTTCAAAGAGAACGTCCAGGCCGAGACCCTCATTTAGGGGCAACCTCCACCAATCCGTGCTTGCAGCCTTGTTTTCAAAACCTCCGAGTCCCTCGCCTCTACTCTTTCACCAATTCCTTTACGTTTCTTCCGGACTAAAATTCACATCACTGGATTCACGAGAACAATCAAAAGCTCGTTGACATCCGTCATGGAGCGGTTTGTGAGCAAGGACGAGCAGCCCGATATTTCGAGAACTCCATTCAAGTACTCGCCTCTACAGCCCAACGATGACGAGATTAGGCTCGTGGTCCTCCATTCTAAAAAAATCCATGGCTAGTTTCAAAATGATTTCATAAACTGCGACCTCAAGGTCTTCAAACTTCGGGACAATCCAAAATATGCGGCACTGTCATACGTCTGGGGTCCGCCTGAGCAAGAATCCAGTCTAAGCCCGGAGAGAGGGATAAGGATCGGCCACGACTCCAAGTTACGCGTTCGCAAGAACCTCTGGCAAGCATTGCACGATCTGCAAAGCGATTATGATACTCTCTATTTATGGATCGATGCTATCCGTATCAATCAAGATGACACAGATGAGAGGAACCACCAAGTGGCTCACATGGGGAAAATATATAGTCGTGCTGAAATGGTTTTGGCCTGGTTAGGGCCCCGAGATATTTCTATTTCTGCTGCCCTCGAAACCATAGAACGGATCGGCGAGTATGGGGACTAAGAAATCGGGACGGTTTTGTGATTGCAGAGTCTGTGGATTAGTTAACCGCATAGTAAGCCTCCAACACTTTCCAGCCCTTTATTTTCACGCTCTGTACCTTTGTTGTGTTGTTCATACGCTCCCACAACATCATTTCTGAACTAGGCTGTCCTTTTCGTTGTTTCACAAGTCATGGAACACATATTCTGCTTGCATTATGATTAGGCTTGCGCTTTAGAACATTCAGGAATGAGCATTCACTCACTCTGAATTTCTAATATTGTAGTCGGTTTTGCAGCAACTTTTGCAATTTTGTAACCAAGAGTACTGGTCAAGGCTATGGATCATTCAAGAGATTGTCCTGGTACAAGATGTCAAATTTGTGTGTGGGTCCCGGGGGATGTCGTCCGTCCGGTAGTATGAGCTATCGCGGGCGTTGCTCACCCTCGGATGTATGCAAGATAGCAAAATGCCCCAAATGCATAGAATCAGTGAAAGCATTGCTGCCCGACTTGCACGTCAACGCCGAGCTCATTTAGCAAACTCCGCTGGCTCGGAGCTATTGTACAATCTCGTCATCTCCCATAAGGATACTCAATGTGTGGACGTGAGAGACAAAGTCTTTGGTTTGCATAGCCTAACGAGAGACTGTTGCAAAATTGGTACACCAGTCGACTACGATACCCCTCCTTATACATTTTGCGGCCAGCTTCTACACCATCACTTCACACACCACCAGACTACCAGCACCAAAATTGATGTTATTCATCAGAGTCAAATTGTACACAACATCTTTCAGGACGGTTTCCGCGACGGTAGTGGTCAACGCTTGCCGCGAAACTCCACTGACGCAACTGCTCAACTGGAGGCTATTGGGAACATTCGAGGAACCATTATCTGGGAATGCCCCATAATGTTTCGTACAGAGTCGGAATGGACACTGAGAGAATCGAGAAGTGATGGCCGACAACCTGCCATGACGACTGTTCTTGCCGCATAATTGAATCACGTTGTCCGAAAGCTCAATCTACAGTGGTCTTCTTGTACCTTGGTTGGAGATGCAATAAACTTTGACTGCATGGATGTGGTGACATTGACTCCCAACGATCGCTCTTATGCTGTGGAACTTCCTTACGAGGATATGAGCACTCCAGGTACGACTACTCATACTGCGGAATCCCAAGAAACTCAAAAACTAGATACCAAGCTCTTTACCACTAGGAGAGTGAGCCCACGTTTAGAGCCTCTCTCACCAACCATCGAACCATTTCCTAGATCCGTTCTGATTCGAGATGTGATTGTAGACTGGCAGGAAGATCGACCACAGCCTCGGATGTTCTTTGAAGAGAATGGAATGATTGGCTTTGCTCCGGGAGGAACTCAGACTGGAGACTTGATAAGCAAATTCAAAGATTCGGAGGTTGCTGTCGTATTACGCAAGAGTCCTGACCAGGATCTTTATCAGATCATAGGCCGAGCGGCAAATGCCTATCCAACGGGACCTCCACCTGGCCCATTTCGTTGTCATAAATTCTCCGGTGGCGACATGCACAAGCAGATACAAGAAAGACCAGTACTGCTCAGCCTAGATCTTTCCACCTTGCAACTTCTGAGCAGCCCGCCAGATCAGTCTGTGGAACTCTATACATTGGGAAAGCCATTCGGAGCAAAACCCGAGACCACTTTCTCCGCAGAATTTATGGCTGTACCGGCAGTGGAACAAAGCTCAGCAGATATAACTCCCACACAGGCTCCCATCGACTTAGATATTCTTGGCGATGGACTTTCTGCATCACGCAAGCCAAGCGCCAATAAAGAGGACGGTTCCTCGGGGAAGAAAGACCTTTCGTCACAAAAACCAACAACGAAAAAGCACTTCTCGATCAAGTCAATATCTACTCGTTTGACTCGACGTTTTGACGGTTCCTCCACTTCGCATCATTCCTGAGTCTACGTACCTCAAAACCAAGAAGCCCATTCAGACCGCAGGATCCTATGTGTTAGATGTACTTCTGCCGCCGATTTCTTCGGTCACTTTGATATATGAATACGAAGCAGGAAACAGGCGATTAATATTGCTTTAACCCCGCAATTCAGAGTCCGAAATCTAGAATATCCCAGTCGCTCCAAGAACATCGCGGATATCGAGCTCGGAAATTTTCGGCTTCTTCACAGGTGATCGAGCTATGAAATATTTCCCAGTGGAAGCTTGGCTCACCATAGGAAATCTCCTTGAAAGGGTCATGAAGTCGTTCAAATAATTTTTTATCTTCAATATACTCAAGCGGAGAACATACTATCTGGACTATCGCCGCATTCGCAAAAGTTTTTCAAACAAGCAGAGCTTTCAAAACTCTTTGAGACTCAGAGCACCAGACAATCAGACATTCGAAATGGAACGAGAAGATTTGAAGTCTTAGATCACGCCAAATCCAAACTCGGACCCTTTGTTTCCATCTTCAATAGAACGAAAACATCGTGTCTCGACCACCAGCTCCTGAGTCTTTTCCCAAAGATGTATACCGGAATAGCTAGCAGCGCCAGGAAGATGGAAGTCCCGCCGAAAACATACATGATCTGTTCTGGGCCGTTGGACTCCACCCAAGGATTGGCGAAGTTCGAAAGGCCGTAGAACATGAAGTTCTACGAACGAGTCAGTTGAAAGACAGGGAATCAAAGAGGACGAAAAACGTGCCTTAAAGAGCATATTCATTATGAATATCTCGCTACTTTGGTTGCGGAATGCGTCGAGACCGTATGCCAGCGTGGCAAAGATACCGATCAAGACTCCCACCATCATGACGCCCTGAAGGAAAGCACAGAGGACTGCGTTTGCGCCGATGGCCATTGTATACCCAAACAAGAACATCCCAAGACCCATGAAGACGGTTGCTCCCGACATAAAGACCAGACGGAATTCTGGCTCGCTAGACGAAAATTAGAACAGCTCCAGCTGGTTGGAACAGAAAACTTACTACACGCCATTGTTCTTCTTTCCCATATATTTGATGATGGGGTCACTGAACCATCCGACGAAGATAGACCCAATCATTCCACCGATGAATGGTCCAGCACCGATGTAACCAATTTGCGAGGGCCCGAACATCCAAGGTGGTCCAGAGAAAATTCCCGCAAGGATGATTGCACTTCCAACATACCAAGCATTCAAGAGTCCTGAGGTGATGACTGCATAGCAAGCAGCGGGATTCAACAATGTCAGGAATGGCCCCAACAAGTATTTGAAAATGCTGTCCTTGGAGTAGACACCTGTGTAGACCGCCAATTGCTGAACGAATGTCTTCTTGGCCGGTATGTTTGCCGGCTCCATCCCGACTTCCACTTCTCGATGCTGCTCCTCGATCTTCGCGAGCTCGTCAAGTTTTTCATCAACTACGACGTCGGTTTCGTAGCGGACATCACGAAGATACGTCGTCTCTGGACAGAAGAGGAACATGAGTACGAACTGGACGACGAGGAATATCTGGAACATGTGGAACAACCACAGCCATCCGAGCTTGGCGAAGACTTGTCCGCAGATGATGGACGCGAGCGAGGAGGCTGCGTTTTGGATGAAATTCTGAAAGGCCACTCGTTTGCCACGTTGATGCACGAAGTACATATCACCGATTGAGGCGATCATCAGGGACTCAAAGGCACTGGTGGAGAAACCTTGGACGATGCGTGCTGCGAGAAGGTAGTTATAGCTAATCTTAGATTCGCCGATTGCTGTACCGATGATATCAAAGAGGGTCGAGGCCAGGAATACAGGTCGTTTGCCATATTTTCGACTAAGGGCACAAACGATGGGTCCAGAGCAGCCTGCCGCAAGGAGATTGTAGCCCGAGACAAGAACAACGACTGAGAGCGGTTTTCCGACCTGTTCGGCGATGACGAAGTAAGAGGCATTGAGAAATGGCCCCTGGTCAGATCAGCATCTGCTAGTTCGTGTGCAAGGAAGAAACTCACGTTTGTGCCTGCGTTTAGCATGGTGCCAAGACATAGGATTGCAATAATCATGTCCTTCTTCCACATCGGCCAGTTCAGAGGATCATTCGGATCTTCACTGGGTTGCGGGGAGAGGACGATGTGGCTATTTTTTCCTGTGCCATGCTTAAGTCCGTGGGTTGTATCTTCGGAGTGAGCGGCTTCATCATCAAGAAGCACAGTCCCGGGGACATGTGCGAGCTTGTAATCTGGAAAATTGTGAGCTTGACTGCCTGAGTAGGGAAGCCTGAAATGGTTTAGACCAACCTTCCAGAACACCGAGCCCCATCTTGAAGCTGGCTCGAATTCTGATTCAAGAGTAGTACACAAGGCAAGTTATACTGAAGTAAGGCTTGTTCAAGAACTGCGAACACGAAGGAGAAATTCTCACAACTTTGCGAGAGATCGGCAGTTCTTATGCTGCAGGTCGACTGCCCGAAGAGACAGAGACATTGTTTTCTCCTGGTCAAGCTCCCGCAACAATTTACCCCGCCGACAGCTGCATTATCCATCCCTGTAGTCCGATGAGATCCAATACTTTAGACTCCGGAAGCGAGCATCGTTAATCGTTGGTTGGTGCTACCGCATGACTCAGGAGCTACCCCCATACATTCCTCCCCGCATTTGGTCTCGGCTGGTTGTCAGCCCATGTAGGCGCAGCTTAGGGCAACTTCGGCAGATGATCTGGAGCTCCCTCTCAACGACACCAAAATTTTGAACGCTTCGGAATATCACCACGGCTTGGGGATCTTGGGTATTGGCTGCACGGTCTGTGTTGATGCATGTCGGCTGTCCTACATCGTACAGCACTCCCGGGACAATCTTCTCCTGCAAGTCTCAAGATTTTGTTTGCCCTTTCCGCCGAGATATGGAGATGCCGAAAATCTCAAAACTGAAGCCTCGCAAAGCATAAGAGAATACATTTCCCCAACAGAGCTCTCACTCGGAAATACCCCTGGGCCTAGTTGGCGTTGCGGGGAGGAGAAAGTTGGGGAAGCCCCACCAACGCAATGTACGCCACCAGGAGCGCCACGAAGGAGCGGCAGCTGCATTGAAACCCGTCTCTGTAAGAATCCATCTTCGTCAAGTGATGAACAATTGCTTTGAAAGCGGACACGTGGAGCGGCGTGGAGCGCTTCGAAATTTCTCGGTACTTGTTGCTTGTTGTTGCACGCTGGAGAGGCTGACGTTGGCTTGACATGGACACCGAAAATAGAGCCTTGTGTGCACGCCCAGCGCTGTGCAACAGCCTGCTATTTGCTGTGATGCATTACGTTGCGTCCGCGCCTCACTGAAGATGCATAGGGCCCAATGATCTGCTTTTGCGCCCATTCATCGCTGGGAGCCTGGAATGGAGCTTAGCAGCCTTGGAAGCACAAAATCATGTGAAAAGTTGAACCTCGCGAGCTCTGTTCTACCTTGGGTGTTTGATACTGGTACGGCAAGAACAGGGATGCTGTCGAGATTGCTCAGCCCCTGAAAGCCTTGCACGAGGTTGCCGGGTGAACGTAGATATCAACATCAACGTTCCAACGCCACATCATTGAACAAAGAATGCAGACCGAAAGCGCGGCCTGCAAAATCCTTTGAAAGCTTCCCGATGAGCTGATCATCCATATCTCCAACCACCTAAACTGTGCCAAAGAACTCTCGATCTAAGATTTCTTCCTGAAAGCCCACAAGCCGTGAACTAGAGGGTTTTTCTGTCAAGATAAAGTATTTCAGGCTGCCTGGGAGTTCTGGCCATGAATTAAACAATCTTTCAAAGTTCAAAGTTTATATTTAACGTAGCAGTACCATATGGCCTGAGCGAGTGGTGCCTGTAAATGCAAAAGGGCCGTCAATTTCTACGAACGAAATCAGAAGGCCGCTTGTGAAGCATCCGCAAGAGAAGTTAGGGCTATTAAAACCCATAGCAGTGGCTTGTCTTACGTTTCAAGCATGCTGGCCATTAACGCAAGCAGAAACTGGGGAGAAGCAAAATGGTTTGTGGTCAATTCGTGGCCAAAAGTTTGATTAATTTGTAAAGCAGTGAGAGTTCGGAATAAATGAGTCCTGAAACTGAACGGTGCTTTCTGAAATGCTTAACCCTGTCTCTAAGAGTACGATTTATTTCAATTATGACCTGCCACACGAGACTGTGTTGCACGTGAACCCTTTACCACGTGTGATGCATGTCTCACCCGGCTTGACTAGCGTAGATTACTGTTTCGAACCTCGTCAAATTGCCTACGCTAGCCTCAAGCAATCAGAGGCTCTGGACGTATGGCTCAATTGGTTAGGAAATATACAGAAATCCGCGGGCAAAACTTTATTTTCGAGATCAGTGCACGTCCGACAAGCACCAACCAGCTGCCTCGACGCGGGACGCTCGAAGAATCTCCGTGTGTCGATGCTGCAGACCTTCAACCGTCCCTACATTGTCTCATCATGCTATATCAAAACCACGTCCACCAGTTTATTGCTTTGGAAGTCTGACCCAAAGTCCTCATCCAAGAAGGTAGAACCACCGGGTGAACAGAACAGCATGGGCCCATCAGACAATCTCGCCTTCCCGTCCGTGAATAGCCCGATGGCCATGGTTTTGGAGGCCGCCGGAGACTCGCTAAATCAGACGGTCGAGAGCCATCTGCACGGAATTGGCTCCAGTAGCAGCAGTGAAGGCTTGTGCGATAAGTGTTCCAATATCGACTTTGACAAGTTGATAGCAAGTTACGAGATCGATCGAAACCATGCTTTCGGTATCAAAGAGCCGCAGGGCCATGAGCATTACCAGAGCTATGTCGTTCTATATACATCTGCGAATAGAGGCTGTCGTCTTTGTCAGTTCTTTTAGAAGTACTTAGAAACAGCCTACTTACTATACAATAACAACATTGGTGCCTTTTATTTACTTGCTCGCAAGGATAATCCAAATTGCAGAGATGTGGCAGGTGTAGCTGAAATGGAACTCTATCACAGAGCAAATCACCAATATGGAACTCCCTTGATTAGAGTTGGTATTTATGTCCACTCTGGTATAATGTACGTCCAATCTGAGTGAATCGAAGGCTAATTATTATAGAGAGCGATTTTGCACGTCAAAAACTGGTCAGTGGTCGATATGTTCCTCCCGACCCCAATTCGCCACAATGCCACGATACCATACGTGCCTGGTTGAAGAAGTGTAGTGAGACTCATGTTGATTGTCCAGGGAGCGAAGCATCGCCTCTACCCAAAAGAGTCATTAACGTCGGAAGCGAAGAGCAAGAGCCACATCTCTATGAGAGTAACGGTGAGACCGGAACCTGGGATAACGTTGAGTCATCGTTGGGGCGACGCATTAAGAGTTACATTGACTCAGCTTTCTAGAGCTGAAATGCTCCGTGGGATTAAACTCACCTCGCTCCCTATGACGTTTCAAGATGCTATTATTCTAGCACGTAACCTCGGGGTTTCGTATCTCTGGATTGATGCACTGTGTATAATACAAGACTCTAAGAGCGACTGGGCGCTAGAGTCCGCAGAAATGAGCCGGATCTACAGTTGCAGCCTGCTAACAATTGCTGCTTCAAGTGCGCGGGATTCTGAAACAGAATTTCTCTACCAGAGAGTTCCACAGCCCCCAATGCTGTTTGAAGATGCGTCGACATTCTGGCCTCCAGTCAAGGGCGACAATTTATTGGAGGTTCGCACAACTGCAATATCTCCGTTGAGAAACATTAGAAGTACAATATATATCAGAAGGCCACTCCAGCCATACAAATTTTTCATGGACCTTGTGCTCGAACCCTATTCGCCTAACCAATTGCAGACTCGTGGATGGTTTTGCAAGAGACTATTCTCTCTCCTCGGACCGTTCACTTTTCCAAAGAGCAAATGTTTTGGCAATGTCGGACTTGTGCACTCGGAGAAGGTGACGTTGAAAACGTTGAGTTCAACTATTGGCCATCATATGATTTTCAGAATAACAAAGCCTTTCTGTCAAATCGACTCCCTGATTGGACTGACATGCAACAAAGAAGTGGGGATGGTTGGATCCAACGACCCGAATTTTACTCCATCCAAACTCAATGGCTCCGTATCGTCAATGAATACTGCAAAAGGCTCCTTACCTACGAATCTGATACACTTCCAGCTCTTTCGGGATGTGCTACAAGTTTCTGTTCGTTTACCAAAGACATGTATCTCGCTGGCATCTGGCTTTCTGATCTTTCACGTGGTCTCCTATTGTCCACCGAAGACAGTAAGCCTTCTCGGAGCTATCAAGCGCCGTCGTGGAGCTGGGCGTTACGAAATTGGATGACAAATGCCAAAGCTGGTCTTCTTTTCATGCCTCCATACTTTTCTCTCCTTGTTGCCAGCAAATTCCCGCAGGACTATTTGACAGATGTTCGCTTTTGTTCCCAAAACTTGCAACTTAAGACGACAGATACGTTCGGCGAGCTTTGCGAAGGTTCCTCAATTACGGTCTCAGGCCAATATGCCAATGTACGCAAATGGAAAATCATGGATGAAAGCTCTTCGTTAATATTGGCGCCCCCGACTCATCAATCCCCAGAGAATAAATTGGACCATCTCGAGCTCTCCCTTGGATCCCAGAGAGAGTGGGAAGAAGAGTTATATGTCTGCTTATCCGTCACCTGTTTAGCAGAATATGGCGAGGGGAGCTCTAGATATGATGAAGCGAAAACATATCGGGCCTGCATACTTCGTCGTCGCCACCATTCACCTAACGAATTCATCCGAGTAGGAACGACAAGGTTTGGCTCAGCAGTTGCGATGTTCCGTCAAGGTTGGGATACTATGACTATGACAATTTATTAACAGTTGAATAGCAGATGAGATTAGCAACTAGCAATAAACGAAATAAGCATTAAAATATAAATCTTAAGATACTAATATCCTTGTTAACCTTATTTGGAGGTTGCAGGGGCTTGAGACATGAGAATAGCCTGACAACAAAAGGGCGGTCAGCCCTCAGCCCTCAGCCCATTTAATATGACAGGTCTGCGGAAATTACCTGCTGTGGCGTGAGTGACTTTCTTTTGCGGGAAGTACCACCGCACGACTCAAAGAAGGTCGTCGTCGTCGTCGGATTGGTGCACATGCTTAGTCACGTGCAAGCACGACCCCTGTACCATCTAGCAGGAAAGGAAACGCCACAACGCCACATGAAAGCAAGATCACCAAAAAGCAAAGCCTTGAGAGGAAGCGCTTCTCTACTGCACCAGCCTGACCTCTTCATCAAGCAAGACCCATCGCGACCTGTCTGACTTTGGAGGAGGCATCGTCTCAACATCTAGAAGGTGTCCTCACGCACTCCCGCCCCCTTGATCGCCCCTGGCGACGATCATCTGACGGAGGAGGGTCCGCGCGAATCACAGCCGCAGGCCCCGATGACAATCTCGAAGCCCCATCGCATCGCTCGTGGAATCCCCACTGTTCCCAGACTTCTGGGCCTCGACACGTGAGAAATGGTCCATCGCCATCTGAAGAGGGCGCGGGGAGACTATGGAGACGCAGGACAAACGTCAGGCTCCGAGGGTAATGCATTTCCAGCCGCCAGCGCTTCTTTCCTTATCTCATCGTTATCCAAAGAAGCACAGGCTGATCACGGGCACCCAGACCTAGAACAAGGTATAGACGTACCAGAGGATGGCCAACCTCATGTTCCACTGGGTGATATTGGCATCAAAGAGCTGCTGGAGCATGATAGTCGCCCAACGTTTATCCTGGACCTGCACGCTCTAGGCCAAGCCGTGAACGGCCGCATGCCAGTAGTGTTCGTCAACCGTTCTCTCAGGTTCTTCGATGAATTACGGAATGTGATTGAAGCGGAGACATTCTACCCGCCGACCCATCTTCCTACCAAGCAACTAGAGGCGGCTGCTGCAGCAGACGCTAACTTCAAAGCCTGGTCAACCAGTGTTCCCAACTTCGATGGATCAACTGATGGCTATCTTCCTAGACATAGTTTCCGTGGCATGTACTGGACGAGCTCGACCTTGAGGGGAAGATGGAGAGTCGTCAGTGGCTCCCAGGTGCCAAATCAACGCCAGCCAAGTCACGGGACCGCAGCCCGATCCAGTCGATCTACTTCGCGATCACTCGAGACCTCCACGGGCGGAAGTGCTTCTACAGATTTGACAGACTCGGATTTGTTTCCCGAGGAGTTGACGCTTAATCAAAAGCTCGCTGATAGCGAGTCTAAGTTCAGAGTTCTGACTGAGCTCAACCCTGTTGGCATGTATTATTTGAATCCCAAGGGTGACATCCTTTATTGTAATGATATGTGTGAGTAGTCCAAACATTACCATTGCCACACTTCTGACGCCTTGAAGGGTATGAAATCACTGGCCATCCCAGGGGACTTGAAGGAGAGATGTATGTATCCCAAGTTCAACTGCCGTGATCTCAACTTAACCTTTTTAGGTCCTTTATGAACGTCATCTCCGAGTTGGACCACCCTCTCATCACAGAAGAGTGGACCCGTCTCACAAATCAGAAAGGCAGGCGGACTTTTGCCCTTCGTTTGCGAAATCCTTGGATCGATGAAGCGACGGGGACGCCTAGGCAGAAGTGGATATTATGCTCGTGTGGTAAGCTTATTCTCAACCTGATTGCCGTCCTCTTTTCTTCTGAGACTCTTTTCAAGAATCAATACTCTTTCAGTGAGGCGCTGAGAAGACAACTCCTCGCCCAGCTTCCACGGACGTCGGTTCAATTCCACAATGCTAACCTGTTCACAGACCAGGAATTTGATGAAGAAGGGAATATCAAAACCATCATGGGCTGCATGTACGTTTCATTCACAAAGATTCTTGGCACTTTAAACTGACTCGTGCAGAACCGATATAAGTGCCCAAAAATTTGCAGAAGAGAGCGCGGTAGCACGAGCCAACCTCGTAGAGAAGCTTGCACTCCGAACACAGGAGGCAGCACAGCACGAGAGGAATTTTCAACAGATGGCCGAACTGGCTCCTTGTGGTATGCTCACAACCTAGCTTGTTGCTTGATCTCCACTGATTTCCCAAGGCATGTTTACATTCGATCCCGAAGGAACGATCACGTGGGCGAATCCTCAATGTGAGTCGTCCTGGATCCCCCAAGCGCTGTAGTCCGAATTTCGTAGCACTCCTTGCTCGCTGAGATACTAGACTAATTATTCACAGGGTATGAGATGACGGGACATTCTAGAACCCAACACTACCCGATGTCTATCTTGAATTGCATCGAACAGGAGGACCATCCTGTCTTCCATGAACATTGGAAGAGATTGACTGTCTCGAAAGAGGAAGTGACATCAGAACTACGTCTTAAAAAGCCATGGATCAAAAAGGAGGAAAGTAAAGAATCAGTCCATGATACCACCTGGATGCTGTTTCTCGCCATTCCGCAACTGGACGATGAAGGCAACCTGACTAAAGTTCTCGGGTGCACGACTGATATCAGCCATTTCAAATGGGCAGAATCGGTTCAACTCCAAAGTCGACTGCAAGCTGAGGAGGCCAAGCGCCAACAAGAGACCTTCATCGATATGACTTCGTAAGTTGGACCGTCTCTGACATCGTGATTTCCTTCGTAACATTTCGACAGACACGAAATGCGCAACCCCCTCAGTGCAATAATGCTTTGCGCCGATGGCATCGCAAACTCGCTGCTCGAATTTCAATCTCTCAAGGTCGAAGACCAAAAAGTGATGTCACAAAGTCTAGTTGAGAATAACTTAGACGCGGCACAAACAATTGTTCTGTGCGCTCGACATCAAAAGCGTATCATCGACGACGTTTTAACTTTGTCAAAACTCAATTCTGCCATGCTTCATGTTACTCCAGTACAGGTTCAAGTGGAAACGACGGTACGAAGAACATTAAAGATGTTTGAGGGAGAGTTGATAGCGGACGACATAGAGATGACATTCGTGCTTGAGAAATCTTACCACCAGGCACAAATTGACTGGGTCTACTGCGACCCGGTTCGATTGACACAAATCTTTATAAATCTGTTGACCAATGCAAGTCCACCCTGCGAATTCCTTCATCCAAAAACCGCAACTAACAATCTTCTAGGCTATCAAATTCACTCGATCTGAAAGCAAACGAAAGATAATGGTCAGCCTTGGCGCATCTCTCTCAAAACCTCCGAAGGACTCAGCACCACATATTCAATGGTTCCCGTCCAAGAATTCACATTCACACCGTGACCTTACGCTTGCACCGGATTGGGGGTTTGGGCCGCAAGTCTACCTCTACTTCGCTGTCAAAGACACGGGCAGAGGTCTAGATGAAGAAGAAAAGACAAAACTTTTCCACCGGTTCAGCCAAGCTAGCCCGCGAACACATGTCAGTTAAACAAAGAAACAAGCTATAGTGATCTGCATATTCTAACGTATTTGCAGGTGCAATATGGAGGTTCAGGCCTTGGTTTGTTCATTTCGCGAGAACTCACAGAGCTCCAGGGCGGCGAAATCGGGGTTGAGTCGAGTGCTGGTGTTGGAAGTAAGCCTTTCACTCCTGCCTGATGAATGCCTCTACTAACCTGGTAGGCACATTCGCGTTCTTCATCAAAGCAAGGAAAGCCAACGGAGAGAACTCGCCCAATCCGGGCACACCCAGTTCTCGAACAGGCCATGGTTCTGCGATCAATGTCACGATGGACACTATGTCTCTGGTACCTCCAAAAACCCGTCGAAATTACCATATTTTACTGGTTGAGGATAATTTGATCAATCAGAAAGTTCTCAGCAAGCAGTTGCGAACTGCCGGATGCGTTGTCCACGTGGCAAATCATGGTAAGAAGATGTCTTCCTAAGAGATGTTTTGGAAATATTCTAGATTCCTGCACATTTGCGGCCCTTTGCTTCTTTCAGAACGACAAGTGCTAACCTCACTCAGGCGGAGAAGCTCTTGACTTTCTCTCAAAAACAACACTCTGGAACGACAATTGCCAAAATGGTCCACGAATGGAGCTCTCGATAATATTGATGGATCTCGAGATGCCAATAATGGATGGCTTGTCGTGCACACGACGTATCAGAGACTTAGAGAGGGAGGGCAAAATCGTTGGACCTGTCCCTATAATTGCTGTCACAGCCAATACGAGAGTGGAGCAAATGGAACAGGCTCTTGAGGCTGGAATGGTAATTATTTGCTACTTCACGTATTTCCGACGCTAACTGCTGCAAGGACGATATTGTTGCGAAACCTTTCCAAATACCGGAGCTCATGCAGAAGACGGATCAATTGGTGAGGAAACTGGGTAGCCCTGATGATATTAAATCAGAGCCTGAGACAAAGTCAGAGCCTGCGATAAAAGCGGAGTTTGGAAACTCTATCTGATTTTGCTATACTTATTAAAGTATCATTACCTAGGAGGAGAACATGTTACTTCTAGGTTGCTGTTGGGTGGCGTCTTGGTAGTAGAAGGCTATTTATTCGCCCAGATCTTTAGCTCATCCAGTGTGTTGAGAGTTCCAAGGAAGGAAATATACCCATCAGGTCGCATCAAAATGTACCCTGGTTCACTGAACCCATATGATTCATGAACTTTGCTATCTTCATCCACACTTGTGTTGTTCCCCGCGATTCCGGTAGCGAGAATCTTGTGATATTTCACAGAGTCATGGCCGTTCTTCCGAAAGTCCGACCCCACTTCGTCGAGTCTCTGATCATTGACCGCGTTGTCCCCAATCCCAGAGAACAATAAGAGGTGGAACCCCACGCCTGTGCACAACCCAAGCACAGATATCGGTCCCCCGGGACCTTTCAATTCCCCATCAGGAGCCCGGTCCCCACCTCTAAGTGCACCGTTCCAAGTAGAAGCCTGCCCTACGATCGAACTCTGTCGATACCTGATTCCCAGCTGCGAGATGAAGCGGAAACGCTGTTGGACCATTGCCTGGTTGCTCATTGCCCAAGGGACAACCCAAGGAATCAACGCATTCCTCAGGAACAACCAAACAGGATTAGAGGTTGCCATCATCTCAAACGCTCTATCTGTACCATTGAGCAATTTTACCCCGACTTTCCTCCTCTCCTCATCATAGGTGTCGAGAAGAGCATCAGAAGACTGGCCCCTCAAGACACTGGCAAGTTTCCAGGCCAGGTTAACCGCATCCTGCATCCCGGTATTCATGCCCTGCCCACCAGCAGGAGAATGGATGTGGGCCGCATCACCTGCAACAAAACACCTGCCCTTCCTATAACAATCCACAATCCGATGATGCAACCTGAATCTTGTAATCCACACTGGATCATAGATCTCCGTTTTCCCAGGGACAAACTCGTCCACGGCATCCTGGAAGTCTTCGAACGTCGGCTCGTCCGCTTTTCCCTTATCCTTTGCTCTCGAGACGATGAGACGAAAGATGCCGTCCGGGAGCGGGAAGACACCGAGAAATCCATTCCCAAGGTAGAACGAGAGACACGCCCTCTGCTCCCACTTCATCCTCACATCAGCAAGTATGAAGTCCTGGGGATACACGCCCCCTTCGAATTTCATGCCCGCCGCCTTCCGCACAACAGAATGCGCACCATCGCATCCAACCACGTACTTGCACCTTACCTCCTCCTCCCTCTCCCCTCCTTCCTCAGCAATCTTCAACACAGCAACAACACCCTCCCCCTCCTCCCTCACACTCTCAGCCCTCACTCCCCTATCAACACACACCCCAAACCCCTCCAATGCCCCCTCAATCACCCCCTCCGTATCCGCCTGCGAGATCATCAACGAATTCTTAAACTGGCAATCGCTCACCATCCCCTCCTCAAAATTCAACTCCTTTACGAACCCCCTCTTCACAAAAATCTGGATCGCATCATTGAACCTCCCTTTCTCGATAAAATTTTCAATGATAGAGGGAGAGTGAGAGATGTGACGAGCGAGTAGTTCAAGCGTGCGTGGGTGTAGCACGAAGGCGCGCGATTTGTCTGAGCGGAGGGGGTCAGCCTCGATGATGCGGATGGAGGGCGGAGTGGGCTGGGCAGCGAGCTCGAGGGCTAGTGTTAGGCCTGTGGGACCGGCGCCTATGATTAAGATGTCGAGCTCTGGCATTTTTTTGAACTTTCAAGGTTGAAGAAGATGTAAGATGAGAGGACGAAGGAGGATGGATGAAAGGTTATGAGAGGTAAGGTTGAGTCTTGTGATGTTGGAGCGAGGTTCAGTTGGGCCGGCGTCGAAATTCATCCGTATGACTTGATTGGCATCACGAACGACGCTCGTAGCCGTCTCGGGAGATACAAGTTGGTCATTGGACGCCTCGTTCAGCTTTGATGAGTTCTGTTGGTGTTTGATGAATTATGATTGCGTCCTTGAACGAGCTCGCTTCCTTGGAGGCGTCAGGGCGTACATGCTGCAGGCTCCCGTCCTGATCTCGTGATCTGACATCTCGCTCACAACACCATGAAGTACCCGACCCCAGGCTCCGATAAAACGATCTATCAATTACTTTTAATTACACAGATGTTGAAATCGACGGAAATATCTTCCCCTGACGAATCCCATAATCCACAGCCTGCACAAGCGTATAAATAACCTCCAGCACCGGAGTTTTCACCCCAAGCTCCCTCGCCTTCGTCACCGGTACACCCAGAATCACATCAATCTCCAGCGGATTCCGCGCAACGACATCTTTCTGCATACTAGTATACACGCCCGGCAGTGCCAGGATCTTCACAAATAGCTCCTCAACAAGCCCCTCTCTCATCGGCACCCCAGACTTCCTTGCGACTTCGATGACTTCCTCCATTAGTTGCTTAGTAAGGGGGATGGAGTCCGGGGACGAGTGCAGCCAGGTCTGAGTATCGATCTGCGTGAGCGATGTGATAGCGTTCCAGGCTACGTTCCACACGACTTTCTCCCAGCGCCGGATCTGGATGTTGTCCTCGATGGCGAATTTCGTGTTGCCGGCTTTGAGGAGGGAGATGAAGTTGTCGAGGCGGGAGGACTCGATATTTGGGGATACAGAGGGGTTCGGGAAGAGCCCGATTTCAGTGAATTCGGATGCGATATGTTTTACGAAGCCAGGTGAGGTTTGGGTTGCTCCTACCCATGTCTATTATAGATTTTCAGTACAGGTTGAGTAGTGAGGAAGGGTTGGACGCACGACGCAGCTGAGGATAGTTGAATTGGGGAACTGTGCTCGGAAGGGATCTTCGTTGCCGACTCCGTTCTGGATAAGGACAATTGTTGTTGTATCATCGATGACGGGAGCGAGAGATTTGGCTACGGCTTCCTGGTTGATGGCTTTGTTTACACAGACAACGTAGTCGTAGTGCCCAGCTGCTTCGGCGGGAGTGCTAGCCACTGATGAAGTCAGAATATGTGCACTTCAAGGCCAAAATGGATCTTGTGCCTTTATACGGGCTAAAGAGATGCTTCCCGTGGTTTTCACTATCCAATGTAATGCCCTAGAGTCGTCACGTGAGAATGCTTCTCAGATTGGCGAAGAAGGGAGTGTGAAATCTCACATTGGCTTTGATCGCTTCGTAATTTGACCGCGCAATAATCGTCAACTGAACATTCGAAACACGGTTCAGGATGAAGGCATAGAAAGAGCCGATTCTGTCAGATTTAAGCTAGTTTCCTGTTGTGCATCGACTGTGAGGGCAGGGACTCACGCTCCAGCGCCGTAGAGGCACACGTCAACCTTTCCGCTCATTTTCCCACAAGTACCAACGTAGTGAGGAGAGAGTACTTGAGTGAAAATTATAATCTGAGTTTGGAAGATTGATGCTGATGAATAGACCTGGTGTCGGCTTATGAGATGTCGGGTCAGATGTCAAAAGCCGGAGGGCGCGGGAAGGTTGCAGTGGGGGTCTCCGATCCCGGCTAACAGGGGCTAGGACCGTTCAATTAAGCTCACTCGCTAAGATTAGGGGTTGCCTCCAGTGGGGTGTCGCTAAAAAATTCCCCTAAAAGGGGGTTGTTTGGTATTTCAAAGTCAGCACTGTGCTACTAATCTTGGGCTGAAACACGAACTATCGATTTGAGGTCGATTCTCTGTATCTGTATTTGCAAGCAATTTTCTTCGCTTGCCAGAATTATCTGATCAAAATGTTTCGAGGGTCAACATATTACAACATGATGCGTTACTTGGCGAAGCCCTCCCCTCCCATATCAGCCTCCCCAGTATGCCCATTTTCACCCAGAAATCCTTGCCCTTCACCACTATGTTCATCCGAAACTGTTTGGCTATCAATGGCTGCACTTTGTTTTTCCGGGACAATGCCATTATCGGCGTCAGAATGATGTTCGCCTGAGAGGTCCACCATTTGCTTTCCAAAACGTTTGTTCCAATCTTCGGCATTCAGGTTCTTGACACCAGGCTCAGAAAATAGGAATGTGGTGAAGATGCGACCAGGGGAAAGCTGATTGAGGTGGACCCGCAGCCTGCTGATGTTATGCCGACGGCAGAGCATAGTAAAACCAGCGAGCGCCGTGAACAGGAGGAGGCCGAAGGCTGCTAATAGCGCTGGAATTGCGAATGGCCAGCGGTATTTGATCTTCGAGACTGTGGGTGTGACAGTGAGAGCGACCATATTTTGTGTTGCTGCATTGCCTGGGCCAAGGACTCCCTTCGTTCCAACTACAGCTGCTGCTGCATAGTCGGTGAAGATCAGGTTTGGTATTAGAGCAGCAGCAGTTGTGTTGGCTGAAAGGGTCTGCCATTTGGCCCACAGTGCCATATTGTTTCCTCCAGAATAATCGTATATTACACTTGTACCTTCCACATCACCAACCGTATATGCAGAGTCTACGGCTTTACCATAGAAGTCGCTAGCAGGAAGGTTCTGTGTGCCTATGGCTGTGAAAGGTGAGTTTTCAAAAAGGTCGAAATAGCCAGGGAGATAGAGGTTTTCTTGTCGAACCGTCGACACATTGGGATTGTTTTCGTAATTGTCGGAAACGAGGCCCCAGATTAGACTTATTCCCGACGTGGTATACGCGTTCCCAGTATTTTCGAGTCCCCAGAGAGGCAAGCTATTTGCGTCTGAATAATTTTTGGGTTGTATACTGGCGACCTTGAGGTTTTCAAGCTCATAAGTACCATTGAAGACGAAGGAGACTGTCTTGATTGATGTTCTGACGGCAGTAGCGCAAGAGTATAAAGGTTGCGACCATAGGCTTTCTGGCTGAAAAATTAAGTTTGAGCCGGGATCTTGACGCTGAGGCACCTGAGTTACACATGTATGAATTAGCCGAGTAACACCAGCTAGCTTCGGTATTGAGATTGACTGGAGGGTTACACAGGTAGCAATAAATGAATATGGAGAGGCAAATGAATTAAGACTTACGCCAGTCATAAGACCACAGCGAACGAGTATATTGGTGATGTTTGCGTAGTCGCCATCTCCTGCACCACTACATATCATACCTGGTTATTGTCAGCAATCAACATTTGATGATGCCATGCATTAACACGAACCAATAGCAGTAAAGTTTTCGGAAGTTATGCTAAAAGGATTTGGCAGACCACCGGCCGTAGGGTCGAGAGGGTTTCCAGGTCCATCGCTACCAAGATTCAGATGTGTATTAAAGGTTTCATCCATTGAGAGAGAAGTGTAAGAATCTGTTATTCCAAGTTCGATCAGAGGAAAAGTTTTGTTCATGAATGAATTCATGTAGGAGAAAGCCTCTCGACCTGTTGTAACATTGTTGGGATTTGTAACGTTGTACCACAACATTGAAAGGAAGTTGGTGTCCCAAGCCGCCTTATATGCTCTCGTCCACAAGTCCTGATTCTGTTGAGGATTGCTGAGGTTGGCTACGGGGTACGTGCGATTGATATTGACAAATCCTCCACGATCGGTCAGAACAAGGTCGAGGATTGGAAATTCTGTACCATTTATTATTGATCCAATCTTATAGTCGATGGTCGTATTTGTGTCGACGCATACAGTCTCGGGTTCAATGAATAGAATATCTTCCTCCCATGTAACACCGAATTGAAATCCAGGAGGGGCGGTATCTGCAACACAAAAATGTCAGCGATTTCTCGATTTCAGTTATTCTGTATAACCTTCTCCATTGTCTCTAAAGATGATTTCGGAGGCTTGAGGAAGTTCGGAGGGGGTTTCTCCTCCAGCACGTACGATTTCTGAAGCCGATTCCACCGCTAACCATGTCCACAATCAAACCCGCAACCACCTCGATATCGTTGTTGAGTCCCAAGGTTTGCATGCCACGAAAGGCTTCCACGAGATAGCTTGAGCCGTTGTTATAATTTCTGTTGGGGTCGGTCGTCGTCATGTACTGTCGCCACTGAATGTCAAAGAAGTTTGAGATAGTCGTGTCGTTGCCAACTCCGCTGGAATAGGTGTCTAATAATATCTGGGGGATTGAGATATCATAGCCATAAGGAAAAGAGCTATTGAACACGATTCCGTTGGATGATTCTATGTCCACCGTGTTTGTAAACGGGCATGGTATGGGAACCGTTACAGCGGCAAGATCCTCGACAGCAGCTACGCAAATCCGGTTGAACCCCAGATTGCTCCTCGCTGGTGTTCCTGTACATTAACACATTCCAGTTAAAAATTCTTCTTGCTGTGCTCACGGGGTAAATCTCGGGAATTATATGACATGTACTTGTTTGAAAGAATGGAGGTGCCACTCGTTATGCAAGCCCGATGGGGAAAATTCTAGTTGAAAAGAGGTGGTTACTTACCAATTCCGAAGGGTGAGTTGTCGAGCAGATACTTGAAAGGTGTTTGGATATTTTTCGCCGGTGCTAAAGTTTGGTATATACCAAGAGGTGTAACTATTCCAGCAATAGCTATGAGCAAGGCCATGAAAGAGACGAGGTTGGTGAGGAAAACAACGCTCCTCCGAACTCCATGATTCTTGGCACTATCAGAACGCAGAACATCTGGCCAGTTGGTTCTTTCAAAAGCTCGTGATGCAAGGGTCCTGGGAGTTGTGAGCCAAGCATCGATGGGCTTGTGCTGTCGAACTTACCAGGTAGCAGCAGTATTTTTGTCTTTCAAGATTGCAGACAGAATGAAAGTTAGGACCATTGGGACCCATATTCGAGCTAGACGGAAGTATCAGTGGAAAAACAGTGGCCTTAGCAAAACTCGGTAGCATGCACTCACACACGAAGATCGCTGCAGCAATGATACCAGCAATATAGCCAACGGTGATGGTGACCATCTTTGGGAATTACACTTGGAATGAGCCTAGGCCCTTGGCCAAATCTTCGAAGGAGAGGTCTTCAAGTGCGGATTCTAGATTGTGAATGCTTGAATATTTTTTGTTCGCAAATCTTTTGCTGATACTGGCTTGGTCGAACACCATTGGGCTTGACGTTCCCACCCCTCTTGAGCTCAACTTCCCTAGGCGGGGTATTGTTTCTCCATTGCTGACAACTCTACAAACGAAGCAGAAAATTTAATGGCTGGCACCCCTGGGAACTTTAGAGTGCAAAGTGCGCTCTGCCGGCCGAAACAAGATTAAACATCTCCTGACAAGCCGCGGGAGGCGTTCGCTGTTGACTACCATAGGCTGTTCGGACAGGGATGAAAGGAAGTCTGGGGCAGGATTCGAACCCCCTTTTGGGTTCTCGACCTCTCACGAGATCAAGACAGACACGAATAGAAATCCCACTCCTGCTCATAGCCAGTAACTGCAGACAAGCCAAAATTATGCATAAAAGTCCAGTCCAAGGGGTAGGCCTGTGTGAACTTTGATTATCAATGACCCCAGCTCTGAGCCGTGCAGACACGAAGACCGTTATCAAACCCGCGTGCGGCTGCAAGCCATCGGACGCCCCATAAGGAAATAAGCAGCGGAGATCAAACGGAATGACCCAGCGACCCCCCTGAACAGTTGAAAAGCTACTCTATGTCTCTAGAGGTGGATAGGGATTGTTAACCTTAGAGTTTCCTCTGCATGTGCAATCCAAGAAGCAAAATGCGATTCTCTTTTATACTTCTCTTGGGATCTGTGATCGGTCCGTTCGTGGGGGCTGCAGCTGTGGAGGCACCTGTTATTGTAGGTAATCGTTGGAGCACTTGTGAGATATGAACCGTGTTGTTGGCTTACTCTTCTCCTAGACACCCGCTCCTATTTCTCCTATCCACGAAGCTCTTCGACAACGTCAAGCCGAACGAGAAGTCATCCAAGACTTGCTAAGGCGTCAATCAAGTGACGGTGACGACTTCTGCTATGGAGTTATTGGGAATGAGAACGGAATATGCTCCTTTTTCAACACGCTTGCTGGAGACTGCGATCAGTTCGAGACAAGTGGAGATTATACAGCGTTTTGGAAGTGCCAATGTGGGAATGGAGCTGTGTCAGCTCAACAACAGTAAGTTGTTTCTAAATTTCCCGGTTCTGGAGCTCTTTGCTGATGCAAGAAAGATGCGACTGGTGCCAGGATGCATTCGGCATCGGACTTGGGATCAATGTATCTTTCGCTGAATCCGAGGCTACGTCTGCGTGCATTTCCGTCAGTGCCTCTATAGCACCGGTTCCAGCTTCCTTGCTTTCCCTGGCATCATCCTTTAACGCTTCGTTCACGGGTACACTTCCTCCATCAAACAGTGGGACGGGCAGTGGACCAACTCAGACGCGCTCTGCATCGGGAGGGAAGACTAGTTCGACTTCGTTGCCAGCAACAACGTCTATCGAGACGTTGGTTGGCGGAGGGGGTGCTGCACCTACCACGACGCCGGGACAGTCACCTACTACACCAACTGGAGCAGTGAAGACTGGGGGTGTGGATGGTTGGAGATCTGCTGATGCGATCCGGTTCTCGGGGATGATGCTTGGATTGGTGACTTTGTGCTTGATATAATTCAATGATCAGCTCCCCTTATACATTCGATCGAGTTATCGATGAACTTGCTTCTGATTTCCAATATACTCATCTTGTTGTGCCGTCTGGAGTTGAAGATGAAGTCACTTGAAAGGGTAGCTTCGACATAAATGAATTGGGAACGAGACCCTATAGCAAGCCAACTCCGAGTGCCGCAACCAAATTCGCATCTTGCAAAGTGCGACTTCAAAATAAGCTTAAATGACGCCTGTAGCCAAGGCGGCGGCGCAGCGGTTCTGCAGCCAGCCAGGTGGCGTGGACATTCCAAATCAATTGGGCCACCAACGAACTTTTCAGCAAGCCCTGTCTTGACACCCTTCGCAATGCATGCTTCATTTATAACCGGAAAGGTTTTCTGGTTGACAAGAGAATTAGCTTTTCTATGCAGTCACAAAAAATCGGCCCCTTCATCTAGGCAGATTCCTATGCCCTTCTTCCAGCAAACTGGAATCAAATTAGACACCTATGCCTCCTCGTTCTTTCTTCTCTCTACGCTGGTGATTGAAAGCCTGTTTTGACTGCTGGCCTCCATCCATGCTTTCATTTCTCACCAGAAAGCTTACAAGAAACCCTGCAGCAGCGATACCGGTTGTAACATACCACACCGTCCTCAAAGAATCAGCGTAGACGTATCGATATGACGCAGTCACATGCTCCGGGAACGTTCCGATCACTTTATAAGCACCAGCAGCTTGTGCGCCCGTAATAAGATATTCCCTCGGTATTGTCGCATCTGCGACTCCTTGGTTGACATATCGATCGAATTCGTTCTGGAAAACAGTGCCGCCAATGGCAACTCCAAATGCTTGCCCGACGCTTCTAAAGAATGTAATTCCAGCCGTTGCGATTCCGAGATCATCATTGATTGTTGTTGATTGAACTGCGAAGATTGGTAGCTGGAAGAGAAACCCACCACCTACAGCAGCGATCACTCTGAGCCCGTAAAGTACACCTGCGTCCGAGTCAGGCTTCATGAGCGCGTTCAGTCCTGTACCGGTTGTGAGAAGGACCCAGGCGAGCCAGGTCATCTTCTGAAAATGAAGCCTCTTGGCAACCCAGATGCCGCAGAAAACTGCACTCAATGCTACTGGGGCACTGTTGAAGTGTCAGCATAGATAGATTAAATGGAAAATCCGAAGTACTTGCCTTCCTGGAAGAGTTTCGGCTGAGGATTTGAATAGAGCGTCTCGACGAGCACCAAGGAACTATTCTGAGTTAGCTTCTCTCTCGATCACTGATAGTAGCTCGACAAACAAATATAATAAGATAATATGCAAATGACCAAAGCACAAGGCCGTGTATGAATGCACCAAAATATCCCGCGTTGGCAGTTCGATTTGAGAAGATGCGAACAGGGACCATTGGTGCTTTGGCCACCTTCCACTCAATGATTATGAAGGCACCAAGACCTGCGAAGCCGATTATCAAAGGAGCGAGAACATCGGCTGATTTCCATGGATGCGTTGTGCCGCCGGTGGTGAGGCCATAGAGCATCAGTGTTGTCGACGCAACGAAGCTAGCCATTCCCAAGTAATCAATCCTGGCCAACTTTGAGCTGAGTGACGATAATTCCTGGTGAAGGTGCAGAGAGTAGACGAGTCCAACAACCCCGATGACACATATAGGGATGTTGATCCAAAAGACAATCCGCCACGACGAGAACTCTCCGATAGCGCCACCAATTGGGACCTGATTGCTGCCATTAGCGAGCCGTTAACAATGTCTGAGCATAACTCACCCCAATATTGGTTCCTAATGCCCATGCAAACGCTCCCATGGCAAGGAACTTCGGACGCTCACGCAAGGTTGTAATGTCGCTGATGATAACAGAAGCCAACGCGAGGCATCCTCCTCCTCCGAGACCTTGAACTACGCGTGCAGTGATTAACCAATTCATATCCTGCGCAGCTCCGCAGAGAATACTGCCAAGAAGGAATACACAAATCGCGAAGACCATCACCCATTTTCGACCGCTAGGAGATCTCAGCATTCATTCTTTCGCTCGTGGCTTTATGGATCGAAGACTCACAAGATATCTGAAATGGTTCCGTACAGAGGAATCGTTACCTACAGTGATTAGCTAGAAGGTTGACTCAGGACCAGGAAGACCAACAGTTTGTGCTAGAAGGTAGGATATGCCAACCCAGAATGCTTCTAGGCTTGTCCCTTTCAGAGCAACTGTAATTGCCGGTAACGTCGAAGCCACAATGACAGAGTCCTAAACGTGAAACTCCGAGTTAGAACTGCTTAGGGGGGTTGAACGGGGGGTTACGCTGTCAGTGAAGATAGAGAACTTGCCATTGCAACCACTACAGAGACGAAGCACAGCATGAAAACTGTGAGCTTAAACTTGAAAGACTTCTTCTCTTCTTTTCCCGGCTCGGCATCAGTGTTGTGAGCGCCCAGATTGCCGTCTGCCTCTTTATTCGCCTCGCGATCCCCTTCACCTTTCGAGGGCATCATCTCGCTTGCAGCGGAAGACGTCGAAAGGCCGGATTCTGGCATTTCCATTTCGTATTGGACTGCAATGTAGTATGGACTCTAGAACTTTAATAGAAGAAACTGACATGGGGAATCAAAATAGCAGAAAGTAGCAAGCCGTTTCTGCTATCTATAACAAAAGAACAACTCTCGGAGACATTTCTCGCCTTGGAGATTGCCTCACATTCTCACGGCTTCGGACAGATTGCCTGCCCCTGAAGCCCGACACCAGCATTATGCGTAAAAGCGAAAGACAATTGCGAATTTGTATGAATATAAACATAGATGCTGAAAAGATCTCTTTCAATTGGCTCATATATCGGGACTCTCAGTAATCAGACAGATGCTGAAGCGAGTCCGAAATAGTGGAGGTTCAAGCTGTCGGTGGCAATGAGTAATCATATCAACGACCGTCCACCTCGCTCAGGGGTTCTTAAAGAACATCTGCCTTCCTTGCCTGTAAGTGGAAATAAGAGTGAGGGCCAGAATATTGCGTCCACCACGCCTGTTCTCACATGATTACTGATATATTGTGCAGCCTCAGACTCTCCCTTCAATTCCTCGTGCACGTCCCACTTCGACTCAAGAGTAGTTTGATTGGTTTCTGCTGATCATCAAATCGTAATAGGCTGCTCGTTCATGAGCTTTTCCATCAGATGTGTGAACGTTCCATCGGAGTTCATGAGCTGAGCCTCTGGACTGACAAAATCGTCCGCACATTTCGCCATGCAACCGAAGAACGAGTACTCAAACACATAAGGACACTCGTCCATCCAATTTGCAACTTGGGCAGTAAACGCGAAGACATCCTTCTTATCTCGGGAAATAGATGCTATCTCAGATACCACGACTGGATATTCCGGGTATTTCTGATGCCTGTTGTAAATTGTCAACAGCAAACCCTGGGGTCCAACGAGCCAGGGAACACACATTTTCTCAATGTACCGAATTGCAGCTCCTGCATCGGGGCCATAATAGTGCAAGCCCAAGTAATCGGGCGGCTCTCCTTGATCTTGAATTTTCTTCATGAAGTCGTCAAGCCATGCCTCGCCCCCAGAATCACTGGCACAACCAGGCCCAACAATCTTCTTCCCCCTTTCCTTTCTCAATGGTACCATCTTGTCTTTCCACATCTCAGCAGCTTTCTGGGGAGAAATACCAGCTCGCTCGGGCTCGTTGAAATAATGTATGATCGCATGGTCGTTATTTGATATCATACCCCATTCGTTGGGGTCTGTAAGTTGGTCCATTCCACGCACAGTTGGCCGGAAGGGAAGACGGTTCTTTAGCTCAGGGGGGCTCCAAGCATTCCAGTTCGATACCGAGGAGAAAGGTCCATCGAAGTTGAGCTTTTCTATGGCACGCGCGAGGTTGGCAGTGTTGGTCCAGTCCCACAATAAGCATCGCTTCCGTATTACCATGATTCGAGAAATAAAAAGCCTAATCTATCTCAAACAGAAGTGCTTGACATCAGCTTTTGTGGGATTGAGGGGTGGAACAATAATTTGGGATGATGAAGAGATGTCAGGCTCTTTGTCAATGAAATCTGTATTCAAGAAATGCAAGAGAGGTTCTTGAATTGAAAGAGACATTTTGATAGTTGTCCAATCTGGTTTTATAAGTGGAAAGGCGATGCAAATAAACCTGAATTTCTTTGAGCTGATCTGACGTCTCCAATCCGTCGATAGCGCGTAAAGCCGACGCGTCCAACTTCTTCCCCACACCACCACCTCCAGCATGTCCGATGTCTTCAACCCCAGGAAGCAACTGGGTCAACCCTCCAGACGGTTTGGCTCGCTATGCGCAGCATGAAAGCACCCCAAGCGCGCCAGGCACAGTGTTGTACACCGCTTCGCCGAGCGAGTCACCCAATTCGGCTTCAAAAGCTCGGAAAGCTGGACTAGACGCTCTGGAAAGCCTTCGGGCTCTTCCTGAGGTCAGAGCAATACCATGGCAAGCAGGAAAGGAGCTCCCGGCGGAAAAGTCGACGCATAGCCCGCGCTCGCAAACTCGAGGGGCCTTTTTGCTCGCAACGAGGGGTTTGATCAGAAATCCGCCTTGTACACATTGCGCTACCGGAGTCGGACGGTTCTCTGTGTGCGTATCTCTAGAGGGTTGGTTTCACGGGGCATGTGCTACTTGTCAGGTATATTCTGTTCTTCTTGTGATTTGTGTCGATCTGACGAAGAAGCAGATGGGTACAAGAGGGAATTTGTGTAGTCTCAGGAAAGGCGCGAAAGGTGTGTTCCAAACTCCTCGCCTTCTATCCTGGCTGATCAAGAAGCAGATAGTGTGGCACCAAACATATTGGTAGAGCCTCATGCTTCGCAGTCTTCTCCTCTTGCCGATGCAGATCGACCTTCGTCTTCGTTGAAGCGCAAGCGGGATTCCCCTTCGATGGCAGCCCCTGCTCAGTCTCCCATAAACTCCCACCAGCAGATCCAAAGCGCTCCTCCTGCTTCTGCAAACCCCGTCGTCTCCTACAAACCTCCTCCAAACAACTTTCCCTCGAATAGCCTCTCTAGGAACAATCTCTCGCATGGCGGTGCATCTGCTCTTCTAAATCATGTCTATCAGAAGCAATATCCACCCAATGGCACGAAACGACATCAAATCCTATATCGGGCCCAGTCAGATCCACGAGAGACAGGAAACGCTCTAACTACTCCACCAATGCATACATACAGAGTGGCTGGAACAGGACAAGCCTCAAAGGCGGAAGTGAGACGAGATGGATCGGACTCGTTGTCTCCTAGCACCCAGTTAATACAACCTACACAACCTCCGCCTTACATTACCCCTTATCGAAATCTCAACGTGGCCGCGCAACCTGAGGCTCGAACTGTGCCCCACCCAGCCACTCCTCTCATCGACACACTCCCGCGAAAGAAGCAGAAGCAGATATACCAAATTATTGGTGGTGTTCAGAGCGGGCTCAGGCTTGTGCGACAACAGACTGAGAGTATGCAGAAGCAGTTGGATCTGCTTCAAGCAGCACTGGGCATTGAAGATGATGATGAGAATGACGCTTCTGTTGGTTGATGGTCCAATTGAATTTCAATGGACTCAGAACAATTGATCACGCGAAGTATGTATGGTGGGACGAAATGCCGTTCTGATGGCTCAATACCATCCTCGATGCCCAAAAGTACTGTATGTGGGTGAAACATAACAAGTCCCATCTTTCCGCGATCTCTTCTTTACTTGTTTTCATCTTCGGTGCAATTCTAGCTAGACTTGAGGGTTCCCTCCCAAGCGACATAGCGAGCAAGTGTTCGAGATGATTTGTTTCTGCAGTAGTCCTGTTCGTGCTTATTGTTGATGTGAACTGGCAATATACAAGATGCTCGCATTGTGATTCTACAGCTGTAATAAATTGGTGGCTCGAATAATTGCTCGAATTTAGTTTCGCTCCTAATAAATCTCGGCGATACCTAGTGGGTCATCTGATTCTGGAAGAGAACGTCTCTCAGCAGACCGTAACACAAGTCAATGTTTCCGGGGCCGAACACCTTTAAAATGTTATCTAGCCTTTATGACGCATGTTATCGAGAATAAACTTCGAATGAAGGACTTGTAGCGTTGCAAGGTTCTCCGGTTCCAGGAACTGACTTTGCGGGCCGGAGCGAATATGGAGACTGACAGCCGGGTCGCCAATCAGGATGCCCCCACCTGTTTCTCAAAAGTAGTGCGGTCAACTGCACCTGAATCAATGGAGAAAGAAAATCAACCACTCCTGAGTGGGAGTGGAAGCTCTTCGATATATATATATGCCCGACTTCGTTCCACTTCTACTTGCCTAAGATTATCAATAACAGTCAACTTGTCCAAGCAATTATTCATTCACCACGTCGACAGTTCCCTCGAGCCACCAGCACGTGACTCTATGCCGGACGAACACGTACTCAAATTACCTGCATTCTCTTCGCAATACGTACGACACTTAGAGCTCTGCGCAGATTTAATCGGATTCTAGAATTCCCCGACTACGACTACGAGAATAGACTTGATAGTGTGGGGAGGACCGTGGGATCCGGAGACCTGGGAAGTCACGCATTCATTTTTACGGCATTATGTGTGGACGATTAGAGGGTGTCAGAAATTGGTAATGAATACGAATTATTGGCGATTGCAGTGTCGTGAAGCTGCGTTGGATTTCGGTAAGGTCTTGCTGGAAGAGGTGCGCTGAGATGCAAAAGTTTGCTTCAACCACCGGGCAAAATTAGGGTAACTGAGAAATGCTTATGCGATTAAAATAATGGAAACACCTATTTACTCCCATGTCACCGAAACGGGATGAGACCAAGTGGACGAAAGCCCCTTCCGAACAAGTAATTTAATGGGATAGAGGTGGGATATTCATCATCCTTGGTGAAGCTTCAGTTGTCCTTCGAAACATTATGTTGTCTGAGTTATCTCAGAGCAGAGGTCAGCATGATCTGACATAATGGAAGGGGATAAGATTACGCAAATGTCACGACAAGTGTTTAGGCAGTTGTCACGGCAAGTGTTACCAAGAAAGGGCAGTACAGATGAAGTAAAATTTGAAAAGTCATCGACGTTTTTCATGATGAGTAATATCATCAAATAACTCCAACCCCCGCTATGTTTCCACGTACGCATAACACAATGCCGCTCTACCCAAGCAACACCATACGCCGTCCCATATGTATTTACAGACCCATCGGGGCAGCAAGCCCCAAACTCAATCACCTATCAACGGCGTTGGCCAACAGACTCTCCATCGCCATGCCATCCCACGATCACGACGACCGAGTACTTTCAATACTCGAGACGCTTCCTTCTTGGTCTAATCGCCCGTGTGCATTCGTGCCAGACTCGTTCGCCGACCGCCTGCGAGCTGATCGTGATGCGGCTTCCATTTGCTTCTTGGTGTGTTGGTGCATCGTTCTTGAGTATGCGGAGAGAGAAAACTGTCCCTCTATATCGTATTCTTGTGTTGATAGTTGAGGGTCTTGGAGGTATGGTGAGGAAGACATGTTGACTTTTGATTGGATGAGATGAGAGACGTGAAGAGAGTAGTCGACGATATAAAGATGGAATGGAAGGAGTTGTTTGATGGAAGAAAGTCTCGATCAACGATATGAAGTTGTAGAAGAGGTACCGGTACCTTGAGATGGAATATGCTTTATGAGGTGCAAGAAACGGCGAGGCTTCAGGGTCCTATATATCACATCGCCCAGAGCCGGGAACTATGCCTGACTAACGTCGCACTGACTAAATCTGACTTCCTAGGACCCTTAATCCGCTAGCTCCCTACTGCGGCCTCCGCATCCTGCGTTTCCCATTCCCGTAGTGATCCTCTTTTCTTTAGCCTCTCGATCCTGAGAACCCTTGCATCGCGGGAACACTCTATCGTCATGATCAACCAATCACTGCATCATTTTCGAAAGTTAGTGAAGGCCTTGGAAGCGTGGTGGGGTGGAGAGTACGCGGTCCCCAAAGCGGCTCAAACCCTGAAGATCTTCGCGTCATTTGGATGGAGCGATGTCATGCGGTGGCGGGAAACCCTGATGCGCTTCCAACAAATCAACTTCCGAGTAGCCTGTCAGGCTGGTGAGGCTATTGACAAGCTAATGAGGCCAACAGCATGGGAATTGATGCTAGTCTGTGAGGACTTCCATTTCTCCTTGGATGGGATTTCGTGACCCGGCCGTCGTCGTCTCGAGAGCTTTAGATCGACGACACCGTCAAGTGGCGGCTCGAAATGATTCATTATTTGAAACTTTAATTGCACACATGAGGGGGAGCAATGAGTCCGCGAGCAAGCCAGAGAAAGATACGAAGCATTCCGAGGACGGCGCATCACCGAGGCTACGAGAGTGGCAAGGCTGATTTGGAGGGAGCGCAAGTGTTTGTTTGGCTGTCCGCGTCAAAGATTAGCATTCTGCAAGGCGAGATGCAACAATCACGAATGCAGCCTGGATCAAGGGTCATGAGCAACTCACCCCAGGCAAAAGCTTCTTGGATCGGCAAGCTTGCAACCTTGGACGGAATTTGGGGACCCCTGAGGCTGCTGGGGAATTGATTGCCCGACCCCAGGGTCCTACTGCACCGTGATGGGGTCAACAATATATCATCACCTCCCCCATCCTGTGCACTGCAAATCTTCCTTCTTCCAGTAAAGAACAGTGGAACCTAGATGTTTCAAGCAGATTTCAAGCCTCGACGAGCATCTGGACAAGAGTTCCTGTTGTCTCGGTTTTCTTGCCATGCTTCATAATAAACCAACTTTTGAGATATAAAACAAGAGGTTTTAATGGAGTCCAAAGAGCGTACGGAGACTTTGACAGAAGGTAGCCTGCGCTGGCTTCGGACTCCACCACCAAGAGAAGTTAAAATAGACGTGGATGTGAACAAGCACTTGGAAGAAACGTTCCTAAAAAGTGGGATCTTGTTGGTGACTGTCCAATTGGATCAAGGAAGTCCCGAACGTATGCCAAGGCAGTTTTGATGTCATGGACCCTGGTTGCATGCAAGCGAGCCCAGTCAACGTCCCACTCGCCACGGGAGAGGCTTTCAGGGATTTCTTCGACCTCTTTTGAAGACAACCTCTGCAGATCTTCGCATCATACTTGTGAGCTGGTCGGCCTCTGATGGTGGTGGCATCCTCGCCTGTCACGGCTGAGGAGGCGGGGTGATATGATGCGCTGTTCAGGGGGGAGAGAGCGCCGAAAGAGCTGAGGCGGGTGAACCCTCAGGGGATTGCGACAGCCTGGAGCTACGAATACGCCTGAGGGTCCAGTTATCTGATCTCACTTTGACGTCGCTGGCGATGTCATGCCAGCCGTGGAACGCCCAAGGCTGTGAGTTTGACGTCGGGACGCTGCAGATGGTAGCCTGGCCTCGATGATAGTCACTTCTAACGGATGAACTAGCATGGACATGAAGTAAAAGAAGAGATATTCAGAACTAGGGGTTTTGGTCCCGACGAGCCATATTCAGAAGAGCTGTTGTCATCAATCGAGAATCGAGATGCGGTCTTCGGGAAGACGAGAAGGATATTATTCCCAACGTCAGATGGAGAGAGGGGCGCTCTCCCAATCAGAGCATCTTCGCGGGGACGACCTAGGCCTGGATTCAGTTGATCTCAAGAGAGTGGTGGAGCAATTTGGTTGTCGGCTTATGGTTATCATCTGGAGCAGGATGTCCAGCGCCATACAGAGGACCTGGATCTGCGAACGGAGCACCTCCGGCTACAGCTTCTCTTCGATGGTACTACGGTACATTTCACCTAATGCCTGTTAAATGTGATGGCAATCATCTGGAGTAGGAGGTTCTGTCCCATACACAGTCTTTTGATCTACTGACGGAGCTGCTCCAGCGAAAGGGTTCCTCGATGGTACACCCAACAATATGGGTCACGGTTGCACCCTTCAGGGAGAATTCTTTGGCTATCACCATCCTGTCCCCATAGATTTGCGGTGATATTCGGGGCAGCTCCATACAGAGGACTCTGATCGTCTGCGGAGAAGCTCCAGCGCAAGATCTCGATGGCTGTCCTCATGGCAAGTCCGAATTCAGCGGGATATGAGACTATCCCCCATCATATTTCTCATGCAGAGGTGCGTTGCGCTCCTTTTACCCGGTGCTGCTCCATACACAGCACCGTGTTGTCGTCCGGAGGCTCTCTGCCTCTTCGGCACGATCGAAATGGTGTTGAGGCTGCAGTCAGCATCTAACTCGTCAATGAGGTTGCAAGCTGTTGCAGGCTCGTCTCATTGGCGAAAGACCACGATGCGCCAGTCTACAAGGATGGCCATCGACCGATGGATCAGCAGGGTGTTCTCGTCAAAAGTCCAGTACAAGCGCATTCCCATTATTGATTCGGAATATATTTCATCAAACCGCAAGCGTGGAGTGATGTACCCAGACTTAACGTTCTGACGTTGTTCTTGAAGTCTTCTTTCGTTCTCTGAATCATAACAACGTTCTAAAGAAAAGCTAAACCGAACTTCATCGAGGGATCGTGCCCGTCTCCGCGAGGACGTGCATCTTTTCAGCCTGACGTCTATTGGTGGTGGCGATAATGAGGTCACATGTGCTAGCGCGAGCAAGGCTGCTTGCAAGGCTGATGTCTTTTGTTGAGCTGAAATGATGCCATTTTCTCACCCGCACGAACGAAAACCCTTGATTTAGGCCCCTAGGCTTGCAGTACGATTTGTCTGTACAGAGGAGTGTTGGAATTCTTGGTTGAGCTCTGTTCATTGGCTGGAAGAAGTTTTCCTTGCTGGATTGCGATCTTCTCCTAGAGCCGGAAAAAAGATCGAAAGGCGAAGCATCGTATGGGGTTGTGACGTCTTTGATGGTCGTCCTAGTCATACATTCCTCTGAATGGTGCTGTAAGGTGTCCCTGCACGTTGATGTCACGTGTGGAGCCCCTTATTTCGTCTCGCTTCTAGCCGAGGAAACCTCAACATCTCAGGAGAACCTTAACGTAACATAACTCAAACTTGTACCAAAGTGCGCTCTACATTCGGTCCAAGCAAATATATACAGCTTCATTATAATAGTAAACTCTTGGGTTCCTAGTCTCTCACGAGTTCTCAAAGTCATTGCTTCTTACAGCTTCCTACCGATAGATATGCGCGGAATCTTGGACAGAAGCAGAGTCTTTGATACAACCCATCATCATAATTCTTATTCTTTAAACTCCCAAACATGAGCTTTGAATTTCTTGCTTTGTCTTGCCATTTGCTAGACAACTGATTTTCATATCAGAGCAGAACACTTTAGAAGTATCCCCCCAAATGTCCATTCCTTACAGGTCATTATCTTCTCCGTATGTTGTCGTACAAGAGATAAAGCCCCTCGTTTCTGTCCACCATCGACTAATTTCCTTCTAAAAGGGACAGAACTTCCATCCCCGCTTCCTCTTTCTCTCTGCCATTTCAGAAACCAGTCTCTACATTAAGATAAACTCCCGAACGCCTATTCTGAGTCTCGCCGCAAGCACCATCTGTCCCACAATACAGGCGCACCCAAAATCAGTGAGAAGACAACATGATAGCGACATCGCTCATTCCCGCAAATATCCCAAAGCTTACAGGCCAAGTTGACTACCTCGCCTAGAAGCTCAACCTCACCTCTGCCTTCCTAATTCTCGACCTCTCCTCCACCATCAACCCTCCATCTCCCCCTCTTACAGCACCACCCCACTCTAACCCCGATCCCCTCCCATGCCTGAACACCATGCCCGAAGGCCTCAGGGTATCCAACACGCTCCCCGAGGCCGAACGTCAAGCTCTGAACCTTCTCGTCGGCAGGAAAAGAAACTGGGAGAGGGTGCGAGAGGCGGAAGAAAGGGAGCGTGAGAAGTGGCGGGAGGAGGAGAAACGCAAGGATGATGTGGCGCTGGGTTGGATATTTTTCACGATGGAACCGACGCTTGCGCAGGAGGTGTTGTTGCTGTGCTCGACGAAGCATTGGAGTGATGGTTCGACTAGGAAGGCGGAGTTGAGGGAATTGGATGCGAGGACTGTGTGGGAGAAGTTGAGGGTGAAGTATGGTGGATAGACTGTGGGTTATTTGGATAGGGGTTTAGGTCGGATGATTGGAAATGGGGTCTGGGAGGAGAGGACTGGGATTGAGCCTCGCTTGGCATGGAGAGAAATACTTTGATGTCTTCGAGACTGGGGAGTTTGCTTTGCTTGGACTCTCATGGATTTGGTTTAGGGTTGATCCAGGGGTGGTCGGTCAACAGCTGGCGGTCGTTCTAATGATCCGGAGTAAAGACGTCTCAATTGTACCTTGAAAACACAACAAGACTCCGACATGGCACCGCAACTTATGGGACATTGACATTGCACAGCAGTCAAATGTATGATCTCTGTCAGTATATTTAAATAGAATGAATTGCTCTGTGTAGGTGAGCAACGTGGTGTATCGACTATAATCCCAGATTCAAATGATATTAAACTCTTGAAGCGTGCTGTCTCCTTTGAGGTGTTCTCCACCGCCTCTCCATCCATGATGCCATGCACATAACTATAGGAGTATCAGCAATGCCTTATGAATCAGAGGGGAAACAAATACCACTCTCCAACCAGCTCGAAATTTTCTCCAGATTTCCTCAATAGATAAGGCACTTTTCCACCTGGCATGACTGTGATGATATCGCCTGCCTTCGCTTCTGCTGGTCCAAGGCAAAGATACCCTTCTTGAGAGATCAACAGCCGCCTACCTTTACAATACTGGAGATCAAATAAGTCATCCTTCTGGAACCAGGGGAAGCCGTCTTCATTGTCCTCAGGGTCGAAGCTAATGAGCCGCTCGTCACAATCTTCAAATCGTCGGTTGTCCTTTTGATCAAGGTGGAGAATCCTCCAGAACACGCCTAAATTAGCCTGTGATGGAATCTGCCTTATGCTAGGACCGCTTTGTGTTACACGACTGAAGATCTCGAGTAAATCGAGATTGGACTCTTCGCCTGTGAATGCATCCTCTAGAGCATGAACATGACCCAACCAAATGCCCGAAACCGTGAGGCACGAGCTCTCTTCTGAGATGCTGAAAGTCGCAGTGTCCTCTCTTCCAGCGTTGTACAAATCTTTGTATCCTCTAGGTCCGAACACGCCGCGGATAAGAGGTTCTATGCTCCGGCCTTCAAGACCAAAGTTTGGAAGCCAAGAAGGCCTATTTGCAGGTTTCCGATCTACTTCCCAACGACGACATGAAGCGTAGGAAAAAATATCGAGGTTATTGTATTTTCGCAAGATCCAGATAGCGACGGCGATGAACTTCTCTGTTGTGGATTGCGCCCGACCAAGGCAATACCACAGATGGTTTTGGTCTTCAGCATTGAGAATGCCAATAACTGCATGTATCTTGGTGATTGGCTCCCTGGCTTGATGATATTGAGTTGCCCATAGGAGCTCTGGAAGTTCTGTGTGATTTCCTCGCCCATATTGTGTTCTGACTGCCGAAACTCGTGTTGCGCTGATCCAAGCTTCCTCTGACACCAGCTTCTTAAATTGGCTTGGCCCGATAGCTTCCCTGATAATATCAGACATCTCGAAGAATTTCTGGAATGTGTCGAAAGTGATTGCGATGTCTCCATAATAGAGGGTTGCTTTACGAGGTAATATCAATTCCTGGACGGGCCTAGAGAGATTGCCTGTAAGTTCCTCTCTTCTCATCCAGGAAATGGAATGCACAACTTCAGGCATGAAAGGTTGAGGACGAGACGAGACTTACCACAACCGCCGCCACCAGTGTCTTTGAAAAAGGCGGAGTACTGATACCCCCAAGTAATCCGCCCATTCATGATCACTGCCTGACCATTGCCTAACAGATTCAGAGATATTCACTTCTGGATCGGGCACCGAGGTAACTCTTCTGACGAATTCAATGGCACCCGCATCGGCTTCGTCTCTATCGCCGAGACCAATGGCAACCTGCTGTGCCTGCTTGAATATTCGTGGCGTTAGATACATTCTGGCGAAATGCTCAGCTTTCTCGGGGTTTCTCCAGTCGAAACTCAATGCATCCACGAATATGATACGGGTAGTCCCTCCCCCACTGGGTCGTAAATTGCGAAGATCGGCAAGAAGACCGCCATGGACTTCCCTCAGCAGTCCATTGATTCGGATGAATGCTGGCTCGAGGTCTCCCCAAAAGTAAGACACGGTATCGTAGGCAGGATTCAAGGCTAGATCGGTGTGGAAGAGTCTGCATCGCACCTCTGTATACCGCTTTGGTGATGGGAAAAGCTCTACCAGACGGATACCAGTGCCAGTTCGCCCCAGTGGTTGATATTTGTAAATCAAGGACTCAGAATTGGTTAGGGATACTTTGCCACAAGCGGTGCTGTCGAACTCGTCGAGGAAGAAAGGGACCCTCAAGCATGTTTTAAAAGCGGTTTCGCGGGATCCTGTTGGAGGACGCCACTCAGTCACATCGGCAAGCCTGGATCTGAGATTTTTTAAAGCGTTCCTAGAAGGGCCGCTGGTTTGATGTGCGATAGAGGTAAACAGTGCTTCGGTATCTGCGCTGAGCTCTTGGTTGCTCTTGCCAATCTCGAAGACCGCGTGCCACGCCCAGTAATCCCATGCATAATTTCTCAGAGCAAAACTCTGATCGCGAAGTTCGAAGTGATTGCAACAGCTGAGATAGGCAAGACAACATACAGCAAGGAAATGGTTGGAAAACTGAGTTTCCAGGCGGTAAAGGCTGGCTGGACCCGATGCAATTCTTGGCCCCAGAAGATACTCTTGTACGGAGAAGTGGGATAAAGTGACCACGTGTGTCTGGTACAATGGCTCCTCTAACACTTTGAGTGGAGGATTGATGGTGATGAAGCTTGGAAGAAGATCGAGTAAGTCATTCGGTTTGTACCTTTCAGATATGTCAAACTCCGGATCTGTGTCGAGGCTGATCGCACAGACTTCAATCAGTTCTTCGATGAATAGTGGGCGAACTGCGAACGCGATCCATCGAAGGGCACTCAATGCTTCTCGTGAGTTTAGTGGGCTAATTTTCTCCAGGATTCTTTGATAAGTCTCATCCAAGCTCCTGGGCAAGGCTCGAAGCGCTGCTCGAATGGTGCTTGGTTTCATGGGGCGCAAGATTTTCAGCTGTTCCATCTGCAGTGCTGCCCATCTAAACCTGGGGGATGTCAATATAGCACGATTAACTTGCCATAAGTATGATCACTCACATTCCGTTTCCTTCATCAACCAGCCTTCGTACAATCTCACCTTTCGTGGAAGCAGACTTACTTGCCAGCTCTAAATCTTTCTCCATCTCTCTGATCACGAAAAGTCGGATATCTTCTATGACCTTACTCTTGTCGATACACAGCGGAATATCCCAGGCCTTGAGCCCCATGCGGATGTCCGACTCATCACGACTAGTCGCGAGGACGTGGAGGTGCGGTATTCGATAAGAGGCCAGTTTGTCAAGGAACTGAATTATCTCGTCTCGGCTTGTGCCTAGTGGTAGTTCATCTAAGGCATCAATCAAGATGAAAATATCCCTGTTGCCTATTGTGGTAGCTTCTGTAATTGCTCCAAGTTCGTGAATCATCGCGAGAAATGTTTCCTTAAGCTCATTATCAGATGGAATTCCGGGAGGGAATTTGCTATTGTTTCGTTCATACAGGCTCTGAAGTGCGGCAGGTATGTGATTAGAAGGACACAGTTGCGCAATGAATGATTGTAATATGGGCGCAAGATCGTGCTGAGCCCCTTTTCTGTAGAGGCAATAGAAATATGCTGAGATTCCACCTGTCGCATCTAGTCGTGCTAGATCCTCCAGAGAGTTGACAATGGACGAGAAGAGAACGCTTTTTCCGCATCCAACTACCAGATTTCAATTCATTGATTTCGGCTGAAAGGATGCTTTTCATCTTACCATCTCCAAAAAGCCAGAGTGAAGTTCCTGCATCTCGTCTCCAGTTCTTGAACACCTCTCCTTCCAGGAACCATTCTCCGGTTCCAGACTCGTGCTTTCTTGAAGTAGCAGCATGTATCTCTGCTTGATTGATAGGGTTCAACCAATCCATGATTTTTTGTCGTTCCTTTTCTGTCATGAACCATCAGCCCGAGCGCCCTAGAACATCGCAGCTTCGTACCTTTGACCCCGTCCATGATCAGTACTTTGGTCTCTTCTACAATACCGGAAACAGACGTAATTTTCACATCTAATTCTTTCATTCCCCACTGCATTCTTCCCGAAGCATCGCTGCCAGCATTAAGATACCATAAATCCGAACGAAGGTTTGAACTCACAGATTAAACAAAGGGATGATCATCTTCATTTCTTCTTTGCAACTGTCAATCAAGTCAAGAAGGTCACCAATGGTCCCCTTCTTGAAAGGATAAAGCGCACGCTTTCTCTGGTCATCCATTTTCTTTAGCAGAGTATTCAGATCTCCTTCTCGTTTGATTTTTGCCAATTTGGCTTCGAGCTTGGTCTTGATTTCCAGGCATTTCCAAATAGAGTCGCAAATCATCTCAGCCAGAAGCGGATTGAGGTCATCCTGTTCCAGAATTGTGTTTATGGTTTCAAAAAGATTGATCAGCCAGACCAGTTTTTGTCGAATCTCTTCCACATCTCGATCGCGGCCTTTCCAGATGACATAATATGAATGGATGTCTTTCACCGCATCCAACACAAGGCCAACGACAGCGAGTGCCGTGCCAGGATCCATGTGGACTGCAGAGAGCAGAAGCCTTGAAGTACCACCCAATCTGAGACTGAGGAGTTCAAATGACGGCCATGGAGAGAGGGAGAAGGAGAGAATGAGGATCGAAGTTGGAATTGAAGTTCGACTGAAACCTGAGGTTGGGGGCTGACGCTATAGCTTCATGCAGCTGCATGCAAGCCAAGAACCAATCAAGGTCATCAGAGTGAGCTTGCTTTTTATCCCATCGTACAGACAAAATTTACATTGCAGGAAATAAAGCTCATTAAAGCGGAGCGAGATGCCAAAATTGTAATTACAGAGCCTCACACTTCCTCTTCCGTTGAAGTACAAGTAGCTTCGTACCCCACAGCGGGGTCCACCTCCACATACGGGGGCCTGCATCCCAGTTAGCATTGCTCTACAAGCACATACACCGCAAACATCACCCACCTACCTAATCCAATTTTTGGCAGTAACAATTCCTGCAGCACCGACAGCAAAAATGCCCAAAAGATTACTCCACCCAGTCTCTCCAATATACCTCTGTCCCACCGCCAACGCCACCAAATCATACACAAGACACCCTCCGAAGATCCAATCACTGCAGCTTGCAAGAGCACCGAATCCGATACCGGTTAACACTTTGACTAATGTATTTGGGCCTTGGTGGTCGAAATATGCAACGGAGCCGTTGTGCAGGAAATCGAGAACTCCGATGCCTACAAAAGTCTTTGAGACAATGTGCGTGAGTATGGAGGAAGTGGAGCGAGTATTCATTGGTGGCAGACGTCCGAAGACATAGTATAATTGAGTGAAGGAATTAATAAGCACGAAAACGTTGGCGGTTTTCAATGCAGAGGCATTCCAGAATACCATCCAAGCTACTATCCGTCAGTATCATCTCTAGCTACAAAAAATAATTAGGATAAAAGGAAAGGACATCCATACTTGCGATGCATATATTCCCAATTGCATAATAAGGCACGAAATCTATCATGATCTGCGCCTCTTGTTTGTCCTTCGCGCTCTTGCTCGAGTCCAGCTTGTACAGCCGATACAGCCACGCGACCTGGAACAATTGTTGCGGGAAGAAGAATCCGGCTATGAAATACGGTTGTGGGGAGAAGAATGAGAGGTTTGCATGGTGTACATCTTTCATGTTTGGAGTGGAGAGCATGCCGTATTGTTGCGCTGCGAAGTCGATTGCGAAGGAGAGGGGTGCTAACCACCTCGCCGTGGAATGTGAGATCCCCATGTTGAAGAGAAGAATTGGTATTTATAAATTAACAAGATAGGAATTGGAGGGAGTGGAAGTGAGGTTTCTCATATGCTTGCTCACAAGGCTGAAATGTGAAGTGGTGATGTCAACATGTCATGCAGGAGAAAAATGCACTAGGAGTTTTGATGCACCGAAGACCGAACCCTTTAGTTTTTATTCGAAATATGTTAACGGAACATACAAACGCGCATTGATACGCGAAGTAAAATTATACCAACATACAGATGATCAGCATCCCTATTTCATTTGGCAATGACTTGGAGGAGAGAAATATCACGTGACCAGATCTCGTCCTGCTAATGGGGTAGTCTCGAGACGTCTTATTGAAGCTGCTCTGCAAATGCCCTCACTGTCAAGCATTGAGAAAGAGTCTGATTGTTCCTTGAACACAAATACATTGTCGCCAATCAGATGCAGTGTTCACATGGCTTCAGCTTTGGAGGGAGGTAAGGTTCTTTCTGCAGCAAGACTGTCAAGTATCGCATTGTTAATTGCTTGTAAAACCTTGAAGGTTGAAAGTACATACTTACGAACTTCAGTTTCTTATCCTGCTTTACTCTGTGAAGCGTTTGTTGTAGCTTTCAATACAGTGCAATATGAGAGTCCACGACGGGCGAATGCTAAACCATTTGACCCTTTGCGATGTGCGTTCCCTATCCCCAGATCCGCCTATATATTTCTGCTCTTCGAGATATATGCTTCTGGTAGTAAAGCAATTTGCAAGAAAGTTGTATGTAAATGGTGTTTGCCCTTTTATGCGTTCTCAATTTCTTGCAAAGATCGCTCGCTTGCAGCCCCTGACCTCTCGCTTAAGCCCCTATCACGGTCGTCAGAAGTCACTTCACAAAGCTTAACAGTTTATAAAATGCCCCCTTCCTCGATCTGCAATTCAATCCTTACGTGCAGCGCAATTAGAAATCACACCCCACCACACCTTCCCATTTCCATCGCAACATGGAGGAGCTCAAGGCTGATCAATCCGAGAAGGCTCCCACGGAATCAAAGCAAGCCGCAATGAAAAAAGCACAGAAAGGTATTCACAAATTCCTCACTATCCACTGCAACCTCCACACGTAACCGATATCCAAAAGCATCTAGGTCCTAAGGAGAAAATTGGGACGGTCATTCTGCCCCTTTGGCAGAAGACCATGGAGTTCGCGCATGGAAGCCAACAACAGTCGCGATTCTTGTTCCTTCTTGCTCATTGTCTGCCAACCATCACAGTCGCTAGCCAGCTCATCAAGCACCAAGTGCGAGACGTGTATAGAGCTGCACGTAATGGAAGTTGATCAGGAGTGGTTGATGCGCACTGAGCCCTGCTCGAACCTTCTTCGACTATCCCCAAACTCGCTGGAACATTGATTTTCGTGACTCCAATGATCCAATGACAAAACTCATTGAAGTTCCGCAGGTCCTCCTAGCCCACGGTGCGGCGGCTCCGGTGCGCGAGACTGACTATCTTCCAAATTCCAGTGTTGCGACACGATTGAGTGAAATCAACTGCTTCGATACCATGCGTCTACCTGCCAACTCTGCTCACGATGCCGCGACTCTTACCACGACATACAAGAGTTCCTACGTGATCGTTGTGCTACTGGGAGAGTGGAGCAAGTATTTTGCAATGATACTCATGCTAGAAATGGGTTTCAAATTCCAAAGAGACAGAGACCATATGATGCCAGCGCTAGGCGGGCAATCACTGGCGGTGAAGCCGTTTGTTGGCGAGTGATATCCGTTGGAGTTATTTCTTCCAAAATTCCGGGCATGGCGAACATTTTGAAGGATTTCCTTGGTGAGGTGATTGAAAAAGCTGGCTGGGATTTGGATTTGGATGATCGCGGTGATGAAATTAAGGGAGCAGGAAGAAAATGCGGAGAGAATGATGTAGGAACCGCTAGAGCGGAGGGGTTGGGCGAGAAAACTTCCATTTTGCCTCAATGCTTTAGATCATCGATGTTCGGAATTCTGTGGTAGTTCAAGAGCCTGCGGTCTGCTGTAGGATGATGCTATGTTCTTCGAGAGGGGCATCGTTCCACTTAAGCTGTTTGATCATGGCGTAACCCAACTATAGATCTGCAAACTTATTTGCATTCTACACAATGTTTACACAGCGTTGATAGTGGAATCAAAAATCAAGTGAAGTGAGCTCGGGAGGTGGTGCTGCCATTGCTCAACTCAGCTCACCGTCACAAGTAAGAAAATAGCGGGCGTTCAGCAAGGGGTTAAGGGAAAAGAAACCAAAACGAATGAAAGTGCATTTCAGACTTCTCAGCAGAGTTCTCTACAAGAGCACACATTCCCAGATGTGGACAGAATGTGGTGTCAGCTGACAGCCACATGATAAACATCACGTGAGTATCCAAATGCTCTTCGTCTGCCCCATCCAGTCAAACGCTTGCACATGTCAGCGGCTATAATCGCACTGCAGGAATAGCTCTTGTGCCACGAGGAAGACCATGTTTCGAGTCTTTAAGGCACACAGTGCATTTTCGCACCAAAGCATGTAGGTGTGCGTTGGCAGCAAGGATTCGATGCAAATGCCGGCCTAGCAGTTTGGCTTATGGGACCACGAACTGCTGGAGAGCGGGCGGACACGGACTACAGTAGATATGGGCAGGGTCTCTGGTATCGATCCTCTCTGCGACCGCATCTGCGGCCAGCACATCGTCCATCCTTGATGAGACTGATGTGCAGATGAAGGCGTACCGTCATGTTCGCGCTGGTCAAGGCGCATTGTACGTGGAACAGCAGAGGCAAACAGCATAGCCACAGGATATCGAGGCTTCTTCCCCGCCAGTCGACTTGCTGGGACCAGATCTCGCACCAGACTCCCAGTGATCGATCTCAGCTGCAATGCGCAATGCAGTGTTTGTAACTCCTGATCCTCCACTCTGGTCGCTCAGCTCGAGTCGCAAGCAAGGGCAACAGATCTAGTTTGCAGCAGCAGTGTACGGATGGCAGCCCGCGGCGTGGCACCGGCGAAGCTTGTGTCTGTGTCGGTGGACCTGTGGACTCTGGCCTCTCTAGCCGCATGCCACTCGCAGCGCTGGATCTGTGGGAGGCTGAAAGCAGCAGCATTCCATGGAGACTCGAGGGTGGCGGCGAAGTTGTTCCTGCACGCCAGATTGGTGCCGGGAGAAGATCCCTGCTGGCTCTGAGCTGGCGACGAGGACGCGGTGGCCGTGATTGGGCGCGGTGCTTGGCCACGCTGCCAGCAAATCCACGCTATCGCAGACATGCTCCACGGCCGACGAGACGGCGAGAGCGAGGCGTTCGCAGAGGATCTTGGTCCCAAGAGTCTCTTATATCTTCACTTCCAGGCCCTACAGTAGGAGGGTTGTCGTCTGGATGTTTGTTTTGCAGCGCGGAGACAAAGCTTATCGGATCTGACGCCCCGCATAATCAACGGCCAGCCTCGCAACGGCTTCCGCGGCCTCGCCCTGATTGCGCGAGCACCGCGCGACATCCCCAACCTCAGAGTCCGTCCAACGTGTTTGCTTGCACTGGCATCTCAGAGCTGCAGAGCTCGAGATCGACGCCAGGCCGCCACCAGATGGAGCCATGATACAAATGCAGCGATCCCTCTCCCTTCCCGGGCCTGCCCACGCCTCTCCTCGTACGTACAAAACATGGGATGAAATCACATTTCCCCTCCACTCTGCGTTTTCTTTCTGAACTTCAGAAGTAGTATACTGACTTCTTGGACCTGCAGCAGTTTCTCCCACCATCACGCAGGTCTCCTCACGATCTCCGACTCCGTCTCCTGCCGAAAAACATGCCGTCCCTCCCAGACTACATCGATACCAATCACGAAGCCCCAATAGACCTCCCACCTCGTACAAAGAGCCCGCAGAGCGGGAAAGACCTCGAAGTAATACGCGGCATACGTCCCCATCCCCTGCTCCTCGCAGACAAGAACCAGTGAAGCCATCTTCAAATGGCAAAGGCAAGTTGCCAGAAGCTCCTGCTACGCCCACAAAACTGCCGCCCCTTCCACTGTTGCAGGACATTTCACAGTATAGCAACCCACAGATCACTGCAGTGACAGCTGCTAGTCCCACCACAACCTTGGAAGAACTTGCCCATCTGGTCCGCCTCTGTACCTACCAGGAAAGGAAAAGAGCCCACTCCCGCCTACGTTTACAACGGTCTCTCGTATCTACCGCACTCTCCGCTCGTCTGGCACGTTGCGGAGAATTAGCACATCGTACTTTGGTTGATAACTTCAGAGCTGATGAAAAAAAGAACTTTGCCAATCTTTATAATGCCATCCACGATGTCCGGAATTCTTGCGACGCGACCCGCAGGTATGCTTTGCTGGAGCCCGATTTGGACAACGGCCGTGCAAATCCCAATGGCGGGGAAGACACCAGTGTCTTGACTACTTTCATGCATGAGATACCCCAGCGGTCCCGCGAGAGCCTTCTCAAATTCTTGACCCAGATTCGGACAAATCCAGACTATTTGGCCAGTCGCGTGTCCAGCCTCACGGCCACAGAACTGTCCAGTTTGACTGTATTCCATCAAGGATTGGAACCCATAAATTCCGTGTTACCCTTTCATAATCGTTCCAAGGGCCATATTTCCAGCAATCATCGGATTCCCGCGCATATACCCTCTGCAGTTGAGCGTCTGCTTTCCTTTCAGCGTCATGATCCATTATCTGCTTTGATTCATACTTGTTTCGCAAATTCCGCTGGTCCAGATTCCGGCGAGGACCTAAGGAGGACAGATGTGTGGGCCACCACTTGTGCTCGTTTAATTACGGAGCAGAAAACTGGCACAGAGCAGTTTATCTGCAGTGTTCTCAATGTTTGGACAGCGATGCGAGATTGGTCCGGCCGAAGCAGCATGGAATGGTACCTCATGAAAATCCTTGAGGACGGAGCCTTCTTATTGGAAAAAGCTGAGGACCAGGCTGGAACCCGCATCCATGTTGAGCCACGGAATGCCAAGGACTCCATTGCAGCCGATGAGTTCTATACAGCTGCCGTCCAGGGGCTTTTTGAGATTGTCGATGACCCAGGAGCAGGAGGTATTCCAGAAGGCCTCGTTGAACTTGGAAATGCGATCCTCCGAAAACTTGATCCCAAATGGCACCACGCAACGAGGAGATTTCTGATATCAAAATGGCTATTTTCCGTCTTCTTGTTGAATGTTGTCATCCATCCTGAGGCATGTGGTTTCCAATGTCTCACTCATTTTTGTTGCTGACCTGCCTAGTCTTACGGAATGATGTCTGAATACCATATCACCGAATATGGTCGACAGAAGATCCTCAAAGAGGTGGTCATGAGGGCTCAGAAATTGGTCATTGACATGATGTGGTACGTAAATGCAAAGTTCTATCACGCATATATCTCACATCTGCTATAGGAACAGTACTCCATCCACTCCTCTCGCGATTAAGGCACATATTGAGAACATCATGACCCGTTTCCGCTCAAACCGACCCTCGAGATCCAAGGCCAAGCTACTTCCAGCACGATCTATAACATCGCTCAGAGAGACCGTGGAAGTGCATCCGTATCTAGTTCTCAGTCCATCTGACTTATTGACCATGGTGACCGCACTTTTCCCGGAAAGGCGTCCCGTCTCTGGCTCTGTTAAGGATATCCATTTCAGTGGATTACGTTCATCTGCTTCTTCAATATCAGGTATGTCAACAGTGACAACTGGTGCTATGTCCAGTTTGAGCCAGTCGTTATCGATGGCTGCTCCACGTAACGCCTTCGACAATGCCTCCGTAATATCGAACAGTGGCTCTTCAGTGATCAGCGACACGACTACATCGCGGGAACCTCTATTGGATGATAGCTCGACCCAAACAAATTTCGAAGATGATGGGTTCGAGCTCCGTATTGCTGTGTATGAAATGAACCAAGCTTTGGGTGCCGATGGAACTTCAGGATCTTGCCACCCGTGCGCTGAACGATGGGCCGTTCTTTTTATGTCGGCGGATGGCCAAACCCTCTCTACGCATATGCCACACGATCCCGACGATGAGGCTGATGAGGAAGAATTCACGACCAGCAGTGATGACGAAGATGATGCACCTGGGGCTGGGCCGGATCTTGGAAAAGATTATCACCAACTCAGAGACTCGATATTGAAGCTTGTTGAAGACTATGAGATTCCGCAATCTCTAGATTCGAAGGCCGAGTCAATGACATTCAGCAACAGGACCTCTACGCTAGAAAGTCCCCGCAAGAAACAACGAAGTCGGCCAGGATCATCAGCTCAAGCACAATCGAAGAATCCTTACCGCCCTCGGGACAACTCTACAGGGCCAGGAAAGGATATTAAGCACACAGACCCAAAGTCCTCGAAGCACCAACGGCATGACTCCGAAAGCGAAAGACTTGAATCCACGTCGGTCTTGATTACCATGCTAGAGGCAGCCGAAGCACAATGTCAAGCCCAATCGGATTTCGTCAATGCCCATCTGTACTGGAAGACCTTGAATCAACTGCACCAAATTACATCTACTTCTTTGAGGCGAGACGGGTACGCATCTCTCTTGAGCATCTTTTCTAGAGGCCCACGAGATTCTATTCGACGTTCCACAAGTGCCATCGAAGAGTATGATGCCTGGTTGGTGTGGTTGAAGCAATCCCAAGAGCGCCACGATGTCACCATTGAATCTATGATGAAACGTCTCAAAGCTCTCCGAGATAAGATGTGGTACGTCACAGATGTGAGAAACTCTGCGGCCTACGATACTGCTCGAAATATAGCAAGTGCGTTGAAGTGCATGGCGTCACCAAAAAGAGCTACCTACATTCCCGCTGCAGGTGCTCGACCCCGAAATCCATCTCGATCCTCTACGAATAACTTCCTACTGAAGACCGAAGCCCAAGTAATGGACATGATGGCTGCGGTAGATGAGCAAGGCGGTCCAAACAAGTTGTCTGATGAACAGTCAGACAAAACTCTAGTTTGGTTATCTCAATTCGGGATCGAGAACTTTTGCAAGGGTGAAGAACGAATTCACAGATTCTGCTTGGAGATCGAGGCTTGTATCAATAAGCTAGTGGGTGATAATCTGATGGAAGGCCCAGTTCTTTGGTCGAGCGAGCTCTACTATAGAGACAAACGAATACTGGATAGTGGCAGACAGAAGGGCGACCTGTTCCTCAATGGGCTCGGTTCGTTGAGCATATCCGGAGACGATGCCAGCGAGTCAGATGGCGGAAAACGCGGCTTGAGAAGTACCGACTTCAGCCGACCGGGCCTCCGTGATCTGCGAGCTATGTCCGCAAGGAACAATTCCCAGCAAAGCTTCGATTCTGGTAGATACAGCATGTCTCGGTTGAGCACCACCGGGGACTTGATGGACTCTCAAGACTACTTTGGGATGGCCAGTCCCGTTCTAACCATTGATTCTGCCACCACATTCTGGTCGCCATTCCAAACCCGAGCTCAATCGCCGTCTACCAGTATCAGCAGCCATCGCCCCGGCACTTCATCATCGACCAACGAGACCGTAATGCTAAAGGAAGAACGCGCAAGCCAAGCGAAACAACGATTCCTGACGGACTTGAAGCAGACCTTGACAAGTCTCCTTATTAGTGATCTCGGTACATTGGTATTTGCACGTGGGAGTGAGACTGACTCTTGGTTCTCAGGCGACCTTGGTCAAGATTGCATGGAAAGGAAGGAGCGCTCGGAGCGGAAAGCCAGAAGAAAAAGCAAGAAGCGAACTCTAGAGAAGAAAAAGAGCTTCAGAGATCTACGAGGAGCACAGAAATCCGACACTCCTGCAGAGAATCCTGATTCATTTGCTCAACGGATGGAGCGAGGAGGCTCTGGCACCACACGTTCGACAGAGCACAGTACGCCAGATGTTCACTCAACAACTGAAAGCTCGACCAGTGAGCATCTCGTGGGTGCGCCTCGGAAGAGTGTTTCTAAGGAGATGGACTCGCCAGATTTCCCTTACAGAATGGCATTTCAGCGCCTGCTGAGGATGTTCTCTGTACACCCAAATCCGTACGCAAAGCTGAACGCGCTTTTCGAACTGGAACATCTCATCATAGCATATCTCACTCCGTCCGCCCCACGGCGACCGCGTATTCGCCATGAATCATTAACCGCGGCCCCACAATCCCCAGAGGTTCAACACATCAACGCTTTCGGACACACAGACACCACTTCAACCACACCTCGAGCGAAGAATCTTGAAGAGGCCATTGATAATTGTAGAGAACGAAGAGCGTCTACCCTTATTCAATCAGACGCCTCCTTGTCGCCAGTCCACCGCACAACTGATCGATCCCTAAGCCTTCCAAACCCCGCCAGCACCGACATGATTGTCGATGTCCTTCAAGAGCTTTTCCGCGATGCAGATATTCGACCGAAGACTCTGTTCCGTGATCTTCAATTCATCGCCTCCTTCGTTCCGGCAGCCATTCTCGACAAAACAGAGCGCGGGAAAGCATTCTGGGATGCAGGACTGGCTGCGCTGGGCTTGAAGCAAGACGTTTGCCGAACTCTCATCGAAATAGCCGATGAAATAGTGGTCCATTATACGCAAACTCGCAAGACCACCACCTCGAATACTGAATCCGTCCCGCCCACTACTGCAAGTGGCGAGGTGATGAAGTTCAGCATGCAAGACGCTGCCAAAATGTGGACCATAACTGCTAAAGAAGGAGACCCTGTTGCCGAGCGTGAACTTGCTATCTTCTACCTCACTCACCCCGAGCTTGTTGAGCGCGTTACAGCACCACTCAGCAAGCCTAGAGAGACGTTCAAAGCACAGGTCATGGAGATGCACGGTGGTGGCAGTACCGGGAAAGAGGAGCGAGATCGCGAGAGGAGCGATCCAGCTACGATGTGTGTAGCTTACCACTGGATGGAACTCTCCGCAGTCGGCGGCGACGAGTTGGCCAAGAAGTACTTGAGGCAGCGGGAGGAGCTGAACGCCATTCCGTGATCCCCACATTTCCCTTTTCATCATTTTGCGTTTGTCGAGTACACAGAGATACCAGCATGCGTGCAGCATTTACAGCAGCGCGCGTTTTCTTGTCTAATATTATCGTTTGGGTCAGGCTGTTTGTTATATTTTGCGCACCGTACCTATCGTTTGCTTTGCCTTGCGCTCATAGATGAGATGATGTTTATGTTGCATTTGTTCGTTCTGGCAACGGCAGGAATACGGGACTGATGGAGTATGAAGGCATGACTTCTATAGACGACAGAAATGAGACATAATTTCTATGTTACCTCATCAGATGGTTTACAATGTGAATCCAGTAAAGTTTGAATAAATTTTTGGACCTGCTAAGCATCTAAGCATCTGCTAAGCAGAAGCGAGAACTTTGCGGGACATAAGGCCCAATGAATGACCCCGGCATCCTCTGATCAATGATCGACCAGACAATCCGAGTTCTCGTACTCGGACCGATGAACCTCGACACCTCCTCCATGTGACTTTATCACCACATCCTCCCACCATCCTTCATCTCCATCCTTCATCTCCATCTCCATTTTCCCCGCCCTCCCATCCTTCCTTATCCATCCCACCTCGCTCTCTCAAAATGTCCTGCCCCGCCTGCTTCCTGGGAGCAATCCACACCGGTACTCCCACCGGTATAACCACAACCCTCCACAACCTCCCAACCTATATTTCCCTTCCCCCCTCTCCTTCAGTATCAAAATCAACAATCATCCTCCTAACCGACGCCTTCGGCTTCAACCTCCCCAACTCCCTCCTTCTCGCCGACCACTACGCCGTTGCCACCGGTTTCCGCGTCCTAGTCCCCTCCTGGATCCCCGGCGGCGGCGTCCCGCTCTCCACCCTCTCCCTTATGGAAACCATGACCACGCCCGTAACACCCTTCTACTCCATTCTGTCCCACCTAAAAAGACTTTGGGCGTTCGTGAGAGTCTTGACTATTGTGCTCCCGTTCGCGATACGCATTCGTCCAGCCCCGAAAAGTATTTTGGAGTTTGCGAGGGCTGTGAAGGCTGATTTGAAGGAGGAGGGAGAAGGGGGAAGGCTGGGCGTCGCGGGGATTTGTGTTGGTGGGATGTATGCTACGAGGCTTTGTGTAGAGAGTGCGGTTGAAGGGGGAGAAGAAAAGTTAGTTGATGCGCAGTTTTGCGCGCACCCTGCTGGACTGAAATTGCCTGGTGATGTGCTAGAGGCGGTTAAGAGGGTGCCGTATAGTTTTGCGATTGGGGATCGGGATTTTTTGAAGGTGGAGAGGGTGGAGGAGTTGCAGGCTGCGTTGAGGAGGGAGGTGGGGAGTGAGGAGGAGGCGAGTTATGAGGTTAGGGTTTATAGGGGGGTTGGGCATGGGTTTGCGGTGAGAGCGAGTAAGGAGAAGAAGGAGGAGGAGGAGCCGGCCGAGGAGGCTGCTAGGCAAGCGGTGGAGTGGTTCAAGAGATATTTGTAGTTATGGGGCTTCCAGGTTGATAATTGAAAAGTACAGGTTATCGTCCAAGGCTGAGGAAACTATTACTTGGGGTGGTACAAGAGATGAAATTGGCAGTGAACAGATAAGAGGACCAGGGGCAGTGCTCGTTTTAACAAGCATAGCTGGAGGTCCTTTACCAATAGGCTGTGCGTGCCCCTTGGACTAACCGAGAATGGCCATTTGAGATAGAAAGGAAATAGGCAATCTGGGTGGTTTGCCTCTAGATGCTTTGAACCGAACTATAAGGAACGGTAGAGAGTGAATGGGCCTCGCTGTTTTGAAATGGATCCAAGCAAGGCGTGCCATTGTTCCAAAACCTCAGATACATTTACATTGTTTCTCTGATTAGGAATCCTTAAGTTCCGGTGGCAACTTGCCTTACCGTCTCTAGACATTCAAATTTCGAAATCGAGTTTGCAGACTTGCAAAATCACCTAATGAGCACAAGCTGACCATACTTGAAATTCGGAGCATGATATTCTTAGTCTAGCCCTATCCACTCAGCATCATCCTCAGCTCCATCCTCATCCATTTCCACTTCATGGGTATCATTTGCGTTCGTGATAGTCTTCTGACCGTTCCCTGTCCCGTTTTGCGTTGCATCTTTCGCCGCAGGTTGACTTAGAAGATAGTCAATTGTGAAGCAATTCTCATCAGCTAGCCGTCGTAACTCGTCCCTTATTCGTCCAACAGCACGACTCACAGTCCTCAGCTCCGCATCTACTGTTGCTCGGTTCTCACGCACCCATTGGCCGTGAGAATTCAGAATAGCTTGCACCCAAAGCAAGCAGAATTCTAGATGAGGAGACTCTTCTGTTTGCAAGCCCACGAAACGCAGTAATCGAGGTATGTACACGACAGGTAACTCGTCAACGACGAGGCTGATGTTGCTGTGAGGAATTGCTTCGTAGACTTGTCGTATCAAAGGAGCCTCGTTCAACCGGAAAGCCATCACAAGAGCTTTAAGGTAGTCTTTCTCCTTGTGCAGGACATGTAATGTTGCAGCTGGAGTCACGGCTAAGTCTAGATCAATAGGATCAAACAGTGGCATAGTATCTAGACTGTATATCAACAGTCCTTCGGTCGACGCGGCGCAGAAAGACCTGCCTGTTGGCGCAAAGGCCACCCCAGTAACTCGTACTTCTGGCATACGCTTCCTCGCTGATGGATCACCACCTCTTGTAGATCCTGGAAGGGTTCTGTCAATCCGGTCCTCGAGATCTGATGCTTCGCCTTGCTCGTCAATCAGACCAGCTGGTCCAGCTTCGGTCAATTGCTTGCTGTTCAAAAATTCCTGTGTCCCTGACAATGACAAGTTGATGCTGACGGTGTATTTCTTCAAGAGGACGAGCGAGTCAACTGAGTAGAGACAGATATATTTGCTGTTCCCACCAGCCAGGACACACGTGCCGTCAGCGCTGTATCTGACAGCACTGAAACTCTTCGTTCCAGCGGCATTGGCTGCGGTGCGACGGTCAGTAATTTTGCGGCCACCAGAAACGTCTCTTCTCCCATCAACTCCTGATTGCTGTTCTGCTTCCGAGACTGACCAGAATGTCAGCTGGCCGTCCAGTGTTGAGACAGCAAGTTGTCTTGAATCGGGTCTGAACGCTACGTCTAAAACATCGGCTTGTAGTTGCAGGGGTTCACTGGTTTGCGTCCGGTCAAAAACGGACCATATCCGGACCGTGTGGTCCCAGCTTCCACTGACAACGACGCCTCCATTTGGCGCAAAGGCCAACGATGAGACTGGTCCTTCATGACCTGATAATCGATCGAGTAGCTGGCCAGTCTGTACTGACCATATATGGATATCAAAAGAGTCTAAAGACCCAGCGCAGACCACTTCACCACTAGGGTCAACGGCTAGGGACGAGAACGACAATCGTGTTGGTGCAGTAAAAGTCCGGAAATTCCGATATCGAATCAAATCCCAAGCTCTAATAGAACCATCAAGACTTGACGTAAACAAAACACTCCCTTTCTTCGCAAACTCGCACGCAGTGACGCCGCTAGAATGCTCGGTGAAGGTCACAATACAGAACCCGGAATTGACGTCCCAAACTTTAATTTTGCCATCGTCAGCAGTTGTGACGATCTTCTGTCCATCCGGAGAGTATACCAAGGCGTTCATCGAATCAAAGTGGCCTTGCTGTTTCAGAATATAGGATTCGGATTGCCATTCCCAGACCAATAACTGACCCAGCTTTGACGCTCCGAATGCCAACCACTCACCAGTTTTGTTGATAGTGACAAAGTCGATGTCATTTTGCGAGATACTTAATGTGTGTATCATGTTGAATTCAGGCATCTCATACAGTCCGAAAACACCATTCGAGAAGCCGGCCACTAAGAGATTCGAGTTTGCATGGTATGCCGCACAATTTACCTTTGCGTTATTTTGCAAGAAGTAATGCCGTTTTGTGATTCTCCATCTGGCATGAGCATCCCCGTCCGCTTCTTCCATTTCTTCGTCATCATCTTCCGGTTCGGGCGCATTGGGATTCCGCAAATATGCCCATTGGAAAACAGCGCCATCTTTGCTAATCGTGTAAATCGTCTCCTGGTCTTTTGAAAAGTATGCGCCGAGAACTCCCTCCCTATGTCCCGCCAGTGTTGTTGGAACGAAGCTTTCCTCGGGATCCAAACTCCATATTCGGGCTGTCAAGTCCTTGGCTGCGCTGAGAAAGAATCTGGAGTCACTCGACCATTCAATACTCTGGACGGTATCATAGTGACCCGCATACACTCGATGCAGTATGAATGGCGCAAATTCTAACTCTCCATCCACATTCTGATCTGGTGTTGAAGGTGTATGCCAGACTTGTATATGCCGTCCTACTCCTACAGCAAAGTGACGACCTGAGGGGGAAAATGCGAGCGCAGAGACTGGAGACTTGAAGGTGAAGTGGTGGAGGGCGATTCGTCGAGGTACGTTGGTCAATATCGCATGGCCATCTTCATCGACGGAGAGCAGCAGATTACCCCGCGGTGTGAGACCGAGTCTGGTGATATTCTTTCGATGCGCAAAGGGTAGAGTGTGGGACTTGTTACTGCAAGAAAATCAGATTGTAGCTTGGTCATTGAACTGGTCGGACACTCACTTCACTAGGTCAAAAATTGTCACTCGATTCCCCACTGGAGAGAAGAGACAAGACCCATCAGGACTGAAAAGCAGGTTTCCCTGACTGTAGACAGTCCCTAAAAGGTTGGAGAACTAGATGAATTGTTTTAGCATGTATCACAAACATTGAAATAGAGATAGCGAATACCTTGAACTCCGTTTTCATGGTCACCGTTGTATTGACATTTTTCGTGTGATTTGATTTCACCCAAAGAACTTTTTCATCGAGATCTACCTTGATCGGCAACTAGTTGTTCCGATGCGGCTGAAGATCAAAAGCGGCGTCAATTTTCAATGCTCCAAATCGAAGGTAGACGGAATTCGATGCTCTGGGATTTCTAGATTAAATGAAAATAGTGAATCTGATTGTACATTGAAAGACGTAAGGCATGTACAATTATGTTGAAAGCATTTCAATCTACCGTCTTGACATGGGACTCTGAAGATGGGTTCCGCTGCACATTCGTTGTATGTAGTAAGGTAGAAAAGTAACTAAATGAGTGTCCCAGCCCAATGACGGACAATTCAAATGCTCGAAACCTCCATGTTCCCTCAAGCTCCCGCACAATAAATTAATGCCGGTGAAATCGTCTAGGTAGATAGGACTACAATAGCAAGATTCTGCAGCATTTAATAGTTGGAGTGTCCTCCAAGCTCCTACGATACCTTCGGATTGTCGGCGTACTTAGGTTGCTGATGTGCTTTTACTTTGCTATTAGCCAGCCCCAGTCAAACTTGTCGTGGGGCCTGGTCGAGTTTCAGGCAAGACTCTGTGTGCTATTAATTGTGTATGGCAAATAAAGCACATCAGCAACCTAAGTACGCCGACAATCCGAAGGTATCGTAGGAGCTTGGAGGACACTCCGACAATTATGAACCTTGGACAAAGAAACTTGATGCCGCTTTTCTGTTCTTCAGAAGCCGAAGCGGCAGGTGCGCTAGTCCTGTCGAAGCCGCGCTAAGAGTCCGGGGTCTAAACGAAAAAGGGGAAGCACCAGCTGTGAATTTCCCGAACCTCCTGAATGTCCCACGACTGTTGATCACAACACATCTTGCGAAAATTCCCACATCACGAAGCTACGAATCCTCTATTCAAACCAGACTCGAAAACAATTGACTCTGCGATACGCGAATCCGCAATGGCTCCCCCAACTTCAGAGAGCGCGTCCCCGATCGGGATCGCAAACCTCCCCAACCAACGCCATAAGATCGTAGCCAAGAGAGGAGCAGCTTTCACCATCATGGTCGCTGGAGAATCTGGCTTAGGTAAGACTACGTTTATCAACACTTTGTTCTCGACAACGATCAAGAACTACGCCGATCACAAGAAGAGACATGCCAAGCAAGTGGACAAGACGGTTGAAATCGAGATCACCAAGGCCGAGCTGGAGGAGAAATTCTTCAAAGGTATATCATTCACCATTCCAGAGGCTCAACTGCAAGGTCTAACATTCCCCTAGTCCGTCTCACGGTCATCGATACTCCTGGCTTCGGCGACTATGTCAACAACCGCGATTCGTGGATGCCCATCATCGAGTTCCTGGATGACCAGCATGAGTCGTATATGTTGCAAGAGCAACAACCTCGCCGTGTTGATAAGATTGATCTCCGTGTTCACGCCTGCCTGTACTTTATCAGACCTACCGGACACACCCTGAAGCCACTGGATATTGAGGTCATGAAGAGACTGAGCTCAAGAGTCAACTTGATCCCAGTTGTTGCAAAGGCGGATACCCTCAGCCCAGCTGATCTAGCCCGTTACAAGCAAAGAGTATTTTCTCCTATGCCAGGCGATCTATATATCAGAAGCTAATATCACACAGATTCGGGCCGTCATTGAAGCGCAAGGTATCAAGATCTACACACCGCCCGTTGAGGAAGATGATGAGGCCGCTGCACAACATGCACGAAGCTTGATGGCTGCCATGCCGTTTGCTGTTATCGGTTCAGAGAAGGATGTGAAGACAAGCGATGGCCGCATTGTCAAGGGTCGTCAATACTCCTGGGGTGTCGCAGAAGTCGAGAACGAGGACCACTGCGATTTTAAGAAGCTCCGTTCCATTCTCATCCGAACCCACATGCTCGACCTCATCCACACCACCGAAGAAGCACACTACGAAGCCTATCGTGCCCAACAAATGGAGACGCGCAAGTTCGGCGAGGCCAGACCCCGAAAGCTCGACAACCCCAAGTTCAAGGAAGAGGAAGAGAATCTCCGAAAGCGGTTCACGGAGCAGGTCAAGATTGAGGAGCACCGATTCAGACAATGGGAGCAAAAGCTCATCAGTGAGCGTGACCGCCTGAACAAGGATTTGGAGAGCACGCACGCGGCGATCAAGTCGTTGGAGCAGGAGCTTGAGCAAATGCAAGGCAACGCTGTCCGCAGCCACGGCCGTCGTTAAACCACCGCACCTCTTTCCCACGCGCAACGAAACTATACCCGGACAAAAGTCAGAAGTGTTTTTGGGTGGTCAAAATGCCGGATGGTCGGGTGTGAGGAGTGTTGTAAGCAGGTCATTCGCAACACCGTTTCTTCTCCTTTTCCTTTGCTTGCCGTCTCTTGACTTCGAATGCAGCTGGTTGCCGAGGAGCTGCTTAATTATGCTCTAAGGTAGCTTCAGGGACTGGGACTTGTTTCTTTACTAGCTTTAGCCGAATATAATTCATGCACCTATTCTTTCCCCCCTCGCTAAACTAACTTGTGAACTTTGCTATTGCATTGAAATGGGTATGTTATGTTATCTATACTGCGTCCATACTGGCACGCATGGTTAACTGTTCGTTCTTGTTCCCCAGTTTGCTAATCTGCAGGAACGCATCAACACCATATCCCTCGAGACTGTGTAGCTCAAGATTCCCAGCCCAGTACTCTGCATACACTCTGCTTAGTGGTAGTCCCATCCCTAGCCTGAGATTCGGCGGCCTGCTGCTTAAACTCGATAAAGAGCTATCATGCCCCGATCCACTGTGCTCCGATTTCTCGTGTCCTTCGGAATGAGGTGGAGTGTGTAGATGAGTCGGAATATCGGAGGAAACTCGCAATTCTTGCAACGTAGCAGCCAT
>KZ613949.1:76648-106635 GCA_002865655.1 Hyaloscypha variabilis F | reverse complement strand
ACTATGCCCCCTTCTTTCTAGAAGAGGAATTTTATTTAAAATAAGAGATAGTTATAAGGTCGGCGAAAAACTAAAAATCTATACTAAAATCGACGGGCGCGAGACGGGCGTGAGGTGGGCGCGAGACGAGAAAATCGCTCCTAGGTAGTATCACGATTTATTCTATAACCACGTATCTAGATTCTAAGCGCTATAGTATAAAATACTTAGGATATATGCCCTTATCTTTCTATAAGAGGATTAATTAATTAGTTATAATTTAGGCTTAAGGTCAGCCGTTTTCTGGATCGTAGGTTTGGCGTTCTCGCCTGCCTACACGAAAATGATGCGCTCGCTAAAAAATCGTGTTCTAACTCTTGTTATGCACATGGCTTGTAGTGCTAAACGCCATGCGACTGCCATAATACAGGGTCATTACGACGTAATATCACTTATGTAATTATTTGCCAATCTTCTTGCTCGACCCCGCTTGATAACGCTTTCGTAGGCGATAAGGTTGTTGCATCCATCCTTTATGCCATTTCAGCTTGCCGCTTATAAAGACTCCGGACGTGAGATAATTTTCAACTAAACCTTCAAGCTTGATTTCTAGATCACCCGTCATGGCGGATCATGTTCTACTGTGTCTTAAATGCAGACAGAAGGGCCATGATGTGGAGCACTGCCCGGTTGAAGGTTGGGCGGGCGAGTTTGACTGGTCTTTTTCACCAGCCAGGATGGCGATTGACCTTGGCACATCCTGGAGCGACACCGACTACCAAGTCATCTGTTCGAGATGCGAGAGCTTGGACCTGGTTCGATTCTTCGAGACACGTCCGCCGTGGAACGCACAAGCAGACTTCACAGATGATTTAGACAAGCAGAAGGACTTCATAAGGAGCCTGGGGAAGACCGGATCTGTCCAATTCTGGGCCGACTGTTCACTATGCTGCTGTTTATTTGCTATTACTCCCCATCCTAGCTCTGTGGGCCAGGAAATCTTCCTCGTGCCTGACTGGACCATCAGTCGAGTATCCGGAGAACTGGGTGCAGTCACGATGGACAGTCCGGAAAAGCGTCAGTACACGACCTGTCTGCTCTCAGTCCTGAAACCGAGCACGATTTCTTTGCCTACCAGAGTCGCTGCGCACCGTGGAGATGCGCTTTGTATGCTAGAGAAAGACATTGAACCGCAGGCCACTCTCGGAGGCAGGCAGATCGATTCACATAATATCAACGTCGACTTGATCCACAAATGGGTCGAGGCATGCGCGGAGCGTCATGATGAATCCTGTCTTCCCACCGCAATGAAAGAGCTAGAGGAAATTCGGCTTATTGAGATCGAGAGCCGGAAAGTGGTTGAATACCCAGGCCCTGAGTGCGAGTACGTCGCGCTGAGTTATGTATGGGGAGGCGTGACCCAGGGCAACTACAAGCTTGGGAATACGCTTCAAACGCTTCCGAAGACTCTAGAGGACGCATTGTTATTCACAAGAAGACTCGGCAAGAGATACGTCTGGATCGATTCGGTATGCATAGATCAATCTGATGAGAAGGACAAAGCGAACCAAATAGATAGGATGTGGAGCATTTACCGCGGAGCATGGATCACGATAATCGCACTCTCGGGTACATCTGCAAATTCCGGATTCTCAAGATTTAGCCGTGAGACCTACTTTCCCCAGCTTTGTTGCCGCATTAAAGGAAAAACCTTGATCGGTCTGATGCCGACTCTGTCCCAGCAGATTTGGAAGTCTCCTTGGGGCCGCCGAGCCTGGACTTTACAAGAGGGTCTGCTATCACCCCGCTGCCTTTATGTCAGTGACCACCAAATCTACTTCGACTGCTCTTCTATGCAGTGCTGCGAATCGCTCGACGAATCGCAGTCTTGGGCTCATGGGCTAACGCCTAGTTCCAATCCAACCGAAGAAGGCTTTATGACATGGATGCTGCGTCAAGCAGGAGCCGGTGCTCTAAGGATTCCGCTTGATTGGCCTTCAAGGAGACTGGAACACTGGGGTGAGAAGCTGAACCTTTATAGCTACAGGGACATGAAGTACTCTGTGGATGCCATCAGAGCCTTCGCGGGCGTGCTTCAACGGCTGGAAACCATATACCCCAAGGGATTTTTTTTCGGGATGCCGGTGGAGGATTTTGACTGGGCGCTTACATGGCGATCTCAAGTGCCTCCAACGCGCCGCGAAGGCTTTCCGTCATGGACTTGGGCAGGATGGAAAGGGTGGCTCTTCTTCGGTCAGCCGATGGACGTAGAAAAGACGCGCCGAATTCCTACATATCTGGACATATGCGCATCCAAGGCGGGACGGATGGAGCAGATCTTTTTAAGCAAGGGTGACAGTATCACTGGCACAACAGGAGTTCGTTTGATCATATTGGAGGATCCCATACACAAGACTACCCAGCGAGAACCTCAAGGTCCAGAATTCCACATTGACAAGCACCCTACGGCGGAGAAGGACGGTTACCTATTTATCACTGCTACGTGCTTATCTTTCAAGCCGGATTTCTCAAAGCCTCTAAGCGGAACCTATGCAAATGGTCAAAACGAGACCTTTGCATTCAAGATCAAAGACGTCCGCTGCCTTATAAGGATCTATAGCATGGACCGCTATATTCCGGGTGAATGGACCGGAGAACATTGGATTATAGATCCAAACAAGCTAACGGAGGCTACCTTCATCCTCATAGCTCGAGACCACATCCAAGGTTTCATTTTGCATCAGTTAATGCTTATCAAGATACAAGAGTCAAGCGGGCTCGCGGAACGCGTGACTGTGATGGAGCTACTCGTCCCGCTGGATGAGCTTGAAGTGCTCGAGGAGTTCAAACCACGAAGGCAACGGATTATACTCGTTTAGTGTGATTTGTTTATTGGAGATTTGAGACACCTAAACCGTAAAGTCATTCCGGCACGTAGGGTTTTCCGCCACGCAGGGATGGACGTTATATTTGCATGTGTATCAAAACGACAAAACATGAGGTGGTATTGCTTTCTTTCTTGAAGCGTTCCAGATTTCAACTTGCTGTCCATCCATCCTAAACAGCGGGAAAAGAAAATTTGTGATTCAATTTCAGACCTTGCATAAAAAAGGTCAGCATTAGCGCCCAATTCTGTTCGGCAAGATTGTCTCTTACTTTTATAGACTGTGCCTTTTCCTCCCACGTAGCCATGTGCCTGACGTGCCCATGCACGCAGCTATATGCTCTTAACCTCAATGCTTCTTCTCAATCGACCGTTTGACTAGGTAAGGAGATCCGCAACGTTCATCGGCATCTCGTCGATCTGGGTGGAGTAGTACACTGTCACTACATTAGCCAAATTCTTCATAAGTATATCCAAAACTTACACTCAATGTCTCTCAAGATCCTGACGTCTTCGCTTGTAACGAAGTTGATAGCAACACCCTTCCGTCCAAATCTACCACTTCGACCAATGCGATGGATATAGTTCTCACGATTGCTTGGCAAGTCGTAGTTGATGACCAAAGAAACTTGCTGAACATCGATACCGCGAGCCCAAACATCGGTCGAAATGAGAACTCTCGAGTTGCCCTGGCGGAAGTCTTGCATAATGCTGTCTCGTTCCTTCTGCGGCATCTCTCCATGCATCGAGGACACCGTGAAGTTGGCCTCGCGCATCTTATCCGTCAACCAGTCGACCTTTCTGCGCGTGTTGCAAAAAATAACCGCTTGTGTGATAGTAAGAGTATCGTAGAGATCACAGAGAGTGTCGAACTTCCATTCTTCCTTCTCAACAGCAATAAAGTACTGCTTAAGTCCCTCCAAGGTCAACTCATCACGCTTGACCAAAATGCGCACAGGGTCGGTCATGAATTTTGTAGTCATATCGAGAACATCGTATGGGAGAGTAGCGGAAACGACGACGACCTGGGTCGCAGGAGGAAGGTAGCGGTAGACATCGTAGATTTGCTCTCTGAAGCCACGGTTCAGCAATTCGTCAGCCTCATCAAGAACAAGCATCTTGATATGGCGGGTTCGAAGGTTGCGTCGACGAATCATATCAGCGACTCGACCTGGTGTTCCAGAAACAATATGCTGTCCATAATCGAGCTTGCGGATATCCTCTCCAACGTTTGTGCCACCAATGCAGGCATGGCATTGCACATTCATGTAATCTCCCAACGCCATCACAACCGACTGAATCTGCGTCGCAAGTTCACGAGTAGGAGATAGGACTAGGGCTTGGGTTTCGCGGACTGCTGTATCGATGACCTGGAGCATGCTGATTGAGAAAGTCGCTGTCTTTCCCGTACCAGATTGCGCTTGGGCGATAGTGTCGCGACCTTTGCAGATTTGCACGATTGCTCGAGACTGGACGGCAGAAGGGGATTCGTAGCCATATGCGTAGATGCCACGCAGGAGGTTCTCCTTGAGATGCATACTATTGATGGTCAGAAGACGTCCGAAGAAAAGGAAGGGAAAACCCACTCTGTGAAGGTCGGCGCGACGGTCACGTCCTTAGAGGTCGTGAACTCCATTCTCTCATCCGCCTTGCGATCAATACCGTCTGCCATGGTTGCGATTTGATTCTGGTTGTGGTTTCCTGGGGTGAGTGGTTGTTGAAGTCGGACGATGTTCCTTCCCAGCCTGGTACACTTAAATATTTTAGCGCCCTTCGAAGGCGCGAAATGATTGGTCGGCGCAAAGTTCGTCGAAGTTAAGCCTTGAGAGGAAAATCAACACCATTCAACCTCACAACGCCAGAACAACGAGATCACAAGGCTCTTCACTTAACCCTACTTTGACAGGCCTAAGCTTTTCGTCTAACTGTCGACTGAAACTTCATCACTACAGCGGTTTGGTCGCGAGCAGGCACAAGGATGATTTTGGAGGAGCAGAGATTCCTCCACGAGGATCTCGAGAGGCTCGAGCAGGCTATCAGTGATCGTGTTGCTGAAGAGCCCCGACATGTAGGATCCCCTGGCCAGAATCGGACAGATCACATGCTAACATTTAGTATCAAGGTCCGAGAACGATTGAATAGAGACCACCAGATTGCTGGCTTCTTGGACCGCATTCAAGATCAGTCAAAACGGCTACTTGATATCTACAAAGATGCAGACGGCAGTCGAACTAAGGAGATACAAGCTATATCCACAGGGGAGCCTCTTGAGGAGTTCTATAAGCAGATGGCAGGTATAAAATCCTTCCACCAGCGGTATCCCAACGAACCAGTGGAGAATCTTGAGAGGGCGTACAAGAAGAGGGCGCTTGGTGAAGGGGAAACAACTACCTATGAAATCGACAACATGTTCACTGGTGAAGAGGCTTTTGGGAAGTTTATGGATCTCACAACTATTCACGAACTCTACCTCAACCTGCCCAGTATCAAACGACTCACATACCTACAATATCTTGATGCCTTCGATTCCTTCGTACCTCCTCAATTATCTATTAAGCGACCAGACAAAATGACTGACCAATACTTCAGCTATGTCGGAGAACTGGCGAACTATTTGGAGAGCTTCATGCGGCGTACTAGACCTCTAGAAGACTTGGAGAAACTGTTCAAGAGCTTTGACGAAGACTTCGAAAAGGCGTGGGACGATAATGATGTTACTGGGTGGAAGTTAGAGGTCCCGGCACCTTCCATTGGACCTGCTACGGACGGAGTCTGGTGTGCGGATTGTGAGAAGGAGTTCAAGAACGATAATGTCTACAAGGCTCACTTGACTGGTAAGAAGCACATCCGCGCGGCCGAGGCGAGAGCAGCACGACAAGAAGCTGGAAATGATACGAACGGCTCGGCGAATCGAGGCTCGAGTGCGTTACGATTGAAGGAGAGGGCAATAGCAGAGCGAGAGTACCGGGTCAAGCGGTTAGCAGCAGCCATGTCACAAGAGAGGAGCGATACTCGGGTGAACGTGGAGCGAAAGCAAGGCATGACGGAGCGCGAAAGGCAGATGGAGTTGGATGCGCTCTTTGCCGAATCATCTTCCGCGGCGCCACAAGCCGACGACTCGGACAACGAATCCGATGGAGATGACAAGATCTACAACCCACTGAAGTTGCCTCTCGCCTGGGACGGCAAACCAATCCCCTTCTGGCTGTACAAGCTACATGGTCTGGGTGTCGAGTTCAGATGCGAAATTTGTGGGAACTACGTTTATATGGGCCGAAGAGCGTTTGACAAGCATTTCAACGAGGCACGTCATATTTACGGCTTGAAGTGTCTGGGAATCACGAATACAACACTCTTCAGAGAAATTACTGATATCGCGGACGCTGTCAAACTGTGGGACAAAATTCAACGGGACAAGCAGAAGGGCAAGAAGGACGAGGGCAGCGTGGTTCAGATGGAGGATGCGGAGGGTAACGTTATGCCTGAAAAGGTTTATTATGACTTGCAAAAGCAAGGCTTGCTCTAGGTGGTGCGTCGGCGGGGCCCAAGGCTGCTGTATAGTATGTATTCCAGCAAGAAGAAACAATTCTCATGGTGATGACATAGGGCTTCTGGTGAATTTTCTTGAGTAGCCCCGTTCATGGATCGCTAGCGAGCAACCACTCATAGCGCGCTTTTTGAACATTGGTTCGACAGCGGCACAACGTCAGAATTAACACATCGTCGAGTGATCCTGGAAGGGCTCGTCTTTGGGTGAAGGATACCGGTGCGAGGAGCTGGGCGCGACTACCTAATCTAACTCTCAACGAGATTGCGCTTTCCCAAAATATCCAGTACGTAGCCTCCATGAGGACTACATTGCATCGGAGCCTTTCCAAACATTGAGGGGCCGACTTATTAGGTTCAAGTTAGTCTTTTTCAGCTCGCACAATCTTTTCATCTTTTCGTTCGAGCATAAAATATCATTATCTGCAATTCTCGTAATTCTCCAACTTCCATCCACTTGGGAAGATGGTGATCACTGGGCTCATCGCCTGGGCCATCTTAGCCCAGCGCGTTTTCGCAGTGCCAGTTCAAAACTCATCTCCCTCCGTGAAGGATTCTCGCGTTCAAAAGCATCAGATTGAAGATCTTCCCCCAATTACAGGTTTCGTTACACCTGAAGGTATCATCGAGGTTGCCCCTTATCCGCTGGAAACAACATCGACTGGTCTTCCCTTCGACAGACGCCCAGACAATTTGAAGAGCTTTTCTACCATCGTCGACGACATCTCTAGTGCTGGATCCAAGAAACAGTTGAACGCCACCGTTTCATCCCAACATCGCCATCAGCCACTATCTAATTCTGCTCAACGAGGCTACGACGACACAGAAATAGAGGACTGGCTCGATGTAATGCTCAGACAGTATAGCCACGAGGGGGAGTATTCGAAGCGCTGGATGCCACGACTCGACACTGTCGGGAAGGAACTACAGCCCCTCAGGCCCCTTAAACCTGTCAGCTCCACCAACCTTTCCGATGATGACAAGGCCCAGATCGTCATGGATCAGCTCGAATATGCTTTCAGGAACTACCACAAAACTGGCTACAAGTACAGCTTTCCCCACATTGCAGTTGCTGCTATTCATAAAGCAAAGGACAGCCTTCATCGTCTCAATATTACCGGGGATGCTTCGCTGAGATATAGTGAGAAGCTGCGAGCTTATTGCTATCAGATCCATGGTAGTCAGCACCGAGAGGAGTCTTGTGCGAGGCAGCTCAACGAGAAGGTCACTGGGGCTGCACTACACAGCAACCCTTCATGGAATTCTACCGCAATTCTTGGAAAGCGAGCTATGATGAAAATTTTGTCTGAAGATGTCTCTGCTTCCCAGACTGCAGAGGAGGCGTTCACCTCTCAGGTCACCCAACCTTCCTCTGTCGAGTCGTTCATATCTAAACTCAGATTGGCCTATTGTCCCGGTCAGTCTGTATGGAAGCCAGCCGAGCAATTCGAGGATCTCCGTGATTGCGCACTTTACACTCACCTTGTAAAGCACGAGGACAAGCTCGAGCGTCGGGACGATGATCCCACCCCAGATCCAGCCTGGTTGAAGAAGTTCTTATACCCTGAACAACACAACAGCCTCCCCAAGCGGAACGAGAAAAGGTGGGAGTTCGAGGCATCTATGAACTTGGAATACGAGGATCCTCAATCTCATGAGACAGCTGAATTCGATGTTGAAGCGAGCCGGTTCCCTGACTGGGAGCAAATCCGCGCAGAAAACAGCGAGAAGAGCTTCGATATCTATGCTGAATCACTAACCAATCAATCGACCAAGCGGTATCTCACCAACGATGTTAGAAAGCTGGAAAATGAGATCGAGACCAAGATTGCGAAGCCTTGGATTGAGTTCAAGAATACCACCAAAGACGCTACGGATGCAATCCAGGACGCTGTCGAACGATTCACAGCCAGGATGCACAAGCACAAATATCATGTGCCAGGAAATATGAACATCACTGCCACCCTTGATCCGTCCAAGCATCGTAAGCGCGGCCTTCAGGAGAGTGTCAGGAAGTTGGAGAATGAGGTCGGCTCCGAGATCACAGAGCCTCTCCACGAGCTCACCGAGCCTTCTCTCCAATTGAACAACTCCACCAAGCGAGACACCGGCTTGCCTGAGGAGTTCCTGAAGATGCTGTTCAAGGACGAAGATTTCCGAACGTTCGTCCATAATCTGTTCAACAACACCTTCGAAGACCCCCCCCCCCAACTAGAATTCGACATGTCTAAGAAGGTTCTCGAACAGCTTTACAAGCATGAAGAGTTCCGCACGGTCATCGATGATTTGTTTATTGAGACCTCCGGCATGGACAACTCCACCGCATGCTCCCAACCCACCTCGTACAACAGCACTCTTTCTTCCGTTGCGCCACGAATGCACGCCAGAGACATCAAGCGCTCCGAGCACGACCACGGAAATTGCCACGATTTCGGCATCAAGACACCCAATGAAGAATTCTCGCGGGAGAATGCGCAAAATTGGTTTGACATCGGGTCTGATAAGCATTGGAGGGAGCAGTATAGAAAGATGGGACACCGCCCATCCTACGATTACCTTATCGGGAAGTCTTACGAGAGGGACGCGGTGCCGGGTAAGGAACGCTGGTCCGGAAAGGAGCAACCTGAGGAACATGAGGTCACAGAGGCGCAATACATGAAGAAAGTGAGTCCCAAAAACGGCCACTCCCGCGAGGAGATACTGTGAGGTGGTGGTCATTACCCAAGTTGAAGAATTATTGTCATCCAATTAAAGACTGAACTTTTCTTTGATGGTACCAGAAGGCCTTGTTTGAGAGTCAGGATTGAGGAGTCATGCGAGCCTCCTATGAGGGACTGTAAAAATGAAGCAAACTTTCACTGTAAAATAGCTTGAACAGACTCTCAGACTCTCAGTTCTTGTTCCCATTGGTTTGGCTCCTTTAGCCCGTTTCCTTTGGCTTTCAAAATTTGGATTGGAAGCAAGGTCATATTAAACAGCATTGAGATTGAACTTACAGAAGTACGGAAGCCGTCAGTTCCAACTGTCGTTCACACGAAAAGAGAATCCACAGCACATGATGTGAAAGCTCACGCAATTTCAAAATGCCTCACTATGTGAAAATCTCGCATTATGTCCATTGAGTCTAACTAAATGTGTTGTAAGTACAACGCAACGCAAACTCAAAGCAAAAATCAAATGTAAGTATGCCTTCCATGATATCCTTCCTTCAGTGTATGTGTCCGAATAGAATCCAACGCAAGTAGAGAAATCCAACGCAATATCAAAGTGATAATCAGTGCCACATACCCATCCCAGATAACCCGAAATCCCATTCGCAGCCAGTATTAGTAATATCCACCCCAAATTCCCTCAGTCTATTTTCGATGATACGTGCCATTACAAATCTGACTCCATCTCCATCGTCTTCTGTTTCTCCAATTCGTTAGCTTCCAGACGATCGATCTCGATATTCTCCTCCTCGCAGATCCGGCATCCACATCCCCTGTCGAACCACTTCTCAAGCCACGCTCTCTTGGCTGGGCGACCATCTTCATCCTCACCGTCTCCCCCACTCCCAAGAGGATTTCCGACGTACGAAATCTTTAACTCCTCGCCCTTCTTGATGTCTCGTGCAGCAATGCACCAGACTGCCGAGCATCCTGGCTTGAGGATTTCTCCATTCATACCCTCGAGCCACTTAATGCTGACATCTCCAGAAGGAACAGCTCCATGCCAGGAGACATTCGGTTCGCAGCTGTGGTTGAAGAAAAGATAATTCGGGTTGACATTCACCATGATTATCTCTTTTCCCGTGAGATTAGTTTTGCCCATGTTAGCGTTGTTCTCAACTCTCCAAAAGATCGTTTGGATCACTTCCGGGGTCCAGTTGGTGTCAGTGAAGATATTGATGCCAAGTTGCATCAATATTCTTGTCGGAGCAACGACATTTTCAAAGTGTTGCCAGTCGTGGCTAACCTCAGGCTGAACCTGGTCAGCTGGTGGGTAGTTTGCTGCCATTCGGGCAACGAGAGGATGCTGAAGGGGATGAACTACTGGTTCTCCCTTTTTCCCTCTTTCCTTCGCATCTGCCAAGAGGACAGCCGCTATTCTGAGGAACATGATTGCGCGCCATCGTGCACCGCAACCGTCCTTTCCCATCAATCCTTGGTCTTGAAAGAGCCAATCAAAGCTCTTCTTGCAAGTGACTCTGTGGTAGCCTGCAAGAGCCGTGTCGTGACAGGCTTGGCTGCAGAATGCAACCGATTTGCAGCAAGTTGGTTTGATGATATCAGATGGTGCCATATACGGATAGACAAGGGCTGCATGGCATGCCTCGCAGTGGTGAAGCTTCGCTGGAGAAACATCTGATATCCCTGTCACGCAATGATCCACCAAAATCCTCTCGTCCATCTTGATATCTCTTGCTGCGAACATACCAAGCGGACCAACATCCTCGTTTTCCATCGCCATCTTCGGAGACTGTAGAGCTGGTCCGAACACAACAGCCTTAACCTCACATATTCCGTGTCTAGCCAGTCCCTTGTTGACTTTGCGTAGCAACCCTGGTGTTCGGATATACATGTCCTGAGCCATCCATGGGTACTTCTTTTGGTATATCTTGCCGGTTCGACTTGAGGCTAAAATATCCCTCTCGTTGTCAAATAATTCCTTGAGTCCATTGTGTCGTGCCAGGAAAGCAGTCTTTAGCTCCCCTTGCATCTCCAAAAGTTCAGGATCTCGAGGAAAGCGCTTCAAACCAGCCTTGACTTGCACAAGCCCATCCCAGAGAGCACCACACCCAAGAAGGGAATTGACTAGCTCTTGGTAAGCTTGAAGTTGCAAGCTTGTCATTTCTTCCGCGATGATGATAGGTGAGTCTGTACCAAGTCTCTTGCCGATGGCATTGTGGACGAGGACCCCCAGATTTCTTGGATATTGCAAGAAGGTATTGACCTTCAAGGCGGCCTCAATCAGAATCATTGCTCTATGAGCATTAGCAGCACCCGTATCGGTAAAACCAAGCTTTGAATCAACTGAACTGATATCGATACGGAGGGAAGGATCGTATGGAGAGATCGACATGTCATGGACAAGGGCCTTGCGATAGGCAATCAGCCCTTCCAGATGGCCCTGAACTAGTGTATTAGCAAATAAAATGTAATCCAATCGTCGAAAAGTTCGCAAAAGAAATATTATATGAACAACTGCAAAGACTTACTCCTTCTTGAAGCTCAACATTGTGTGCTAGGAAGAACGTGCTCGTTCCAAGCCACTCAATCCGAATTCTTGCCTTCAGGTATTCCAAGTCGTCAGAAGCGGTCTCAAGATTCGGCACCAATATCTGAACGCTTTGCTCTCCACCACCACCATTGCCTGGCGAATCCGAGCCAGAAGCCAATGTCTGCTCCACGCCCTGCATCATGTCTTCGGAAGCAGGCTCATCCAGCGCAGGATATTGCGCCCCATGCGCAAAAATTGGAGAAGCAAGTTTCAACTCGCTATTCTGGGCAACTCTATCAATATTTTCGCTAGTGAATGGCACCTGTTGTTGCATGTGCCCTGTTCCCTTCCCAGGCTCAACCACGAGAGTGGGGCTCATATCCATTTTCGTGACCGGTGTACTGTCAAAATCGAAAGAAGCATCGGTATGGACCCTTTGTGGAGAGGGAGTTGATTGGGCGATGGGAGTTCGGTCAAGTGTTGTTGAGACGGAGGGAAATGGGATCTCGTTTGGTGAGGCCATTCCAATGGTTGTTGAAGATGGCTTGGGTTTGAGTGAGGAAGGCTGAAGAGGTGTAGATGGACAATACTATCTATCAGTTCCTCGCCTTTCCTTGTTGCTTCTTCGCCTTTACTTGGTACTTGCTCGCCTTTGCTTATTATCTCCTTGTATTTGCTTGTCACCGCCTCGCATTTACTTTTCCGTATGGTAATAATAAATGTAAAGAGTATCGATGAGGGAAGAGTATGTTGAGTGCTAAGAGGAAGAGCAAGGTAATGGATGAAGAGGTAGAGGGGTGTTGTTGAGAAGGTTGGGAGTAGAAATGGTTGTTGATGAGAAAAGATAGTTTGGCGAGGTCGAAGGTTCTTTAAGTAGTCTTTGGGTGGAGGAAGGAAGGAGGAGCTCTGAAGTCTCGCTTAGTTTTGGTATCATTCACTGGGACGACGAAAGTGCGACTGTGTGAAGGCAGCTTAGTCTCGCGTAATTGAAAGGGGAAGTAGCAAAACGCTCGTTTGGAGAGAAAGGTACGACTTTGCCGATCTAGCTTCGTCTCGCTTATTTAAAAGGGGTAAGAGGAGAGGAAGACTTGTTCCCCTTGATAAGAAAATGCAGGTTTATCAATGCCCACCTTCGTCTCGCTTGGAAGGGACAGTAAAGGAAATACTTTCACTTACTCAAGATCTTGATTGCTTGTACTAAATAGAAGTCGTACAATGAGGAATAACCTTGTCGAAGGATTTTGTACTTGTAGATGGAAGAGCGTTAGCTAAGTGGAGGAGGCGGATGAGTGGGATCAATAGCAGAAGCAGTTGTTGAGAAGGGATAGATTTCTAGGAAATAAATTAGCTGTATAGTCAAGGGGACTCGTTTTACTTTATAGTTGAAAGTGCACCTGCATTGACACAGATTTGCTTGTGAGACAGGTGCTAAGTGCTATTCACTTAAATATCAGAAGTATGAAGGCGTCGACATAGGCTCACTTCGCACCATATTGCGGCTCCTGCAGTAAATTAATAGGTGTCAAGCTTACTTCTGCTTGTGATCTTGTATGAGAGTGCAAAATACTGTAGCCGGAGCTGAATTAATGAGAACCTGACTTCTTTTGTCGTTGCCCAAAATATTGCCGAAGAAAATTGTTGCACCTGGTTGAAGGGCTGAATAGTAGTGTTTACTAGCAAAAGAGTTTAGCGAAGGTATGAAAAGCTTAAAATATTTGTTAGGCTGACTTCTGAGAGCTCCATTAGTCGTATGATTCAACAGGAATCATCACAGTCAACATGGCTTGGCGTCTGTTATATACGGGAGAAGTGGAGAACAAGTTCAAGAATAGTTTCCTTGATGCAAGGAAGTACGCCTGTGTCGATGCAGCTTCGCCTAAAGAAAAAGGGGTTGGAGGGGCAAACGAGAAGGACTTGTTTACCGTGCAGTAGACAGTACAACTGGGCTAGTTCGGCTGTATGAGAATGAGGCAATTAAGAAAAGCAAAGGACACTTACTTCTAATCCTGCTTGGTGGTGCCAGGATAGTGGTGTGCTAAAAAATGATCTTGTATTTCCAAAGTGGCTGTAAGGGGAGAGATAGAGCAAAAGCTCGCAGCTCGCACCTGGCTGTGGAGGTGGTGGGTTGGTGATTGAATAGGTGGTGGGTTGGAAAAGAGAAATAGCTGGGATCAAGGGTTTGGAAGGAAAGACCTTTTCTTGAATCGTTTAGTTGCCAAATTGGCTACAAGAGGCCTCCGCCTAACCATTCAAGGTGTCTTGCCACATAGAAAATCTTCATTCATCTGAACTACCTCCACAGAACGTGCATTGGGATTGCCATCGCTGAGGAAAGTGGTCTTGTATAGCTTCGTTTGGGATGGTGATAGGAGACATGTGGAGGCTTACTGCAACCTTCGCGTTAAGAAATTCGGGGCGAGACTAATTCAGACGAGACCAGGGAGAATGTGGCGTTAGGAGCTCTAGAAGGGGAAAATTGGCTGAAGAGAGCTTCTTGCTGGAAGTAAGCTGCAAGTGAAGTTTCCGTTGAAGTTATGAGAAATTCCTAAATGCAGCAGTTGCTAGAGCAAAAATTTCAAGCCGCCCAAGACTTCAATTCTGCTCTTTGGAGAGATGGGTACAGGGCCGCCAGAACCTAAATACCACCCAGAAGATTCAAGTTTGAGTGGACATTGTATTGCACAAACGACTTTGAAGCAAGCTGTTTGTTCCCTGCATCGCTTCGTCCGAAGTTTTCTTGCTGGCTAGCGGGAAGATGCAACCGTGCAGAGATTCTGTTTGCCACGAGCTTATGTAACCAAAATAATTCCATCAATCAATGATAGAAGCGCTGAGGAAGAATGGAATCACAGGAGCAGTCAGAGGTGGAAGTACCTTCAATACTCAATATTAGCATGCTACCACAGAAATGGAACTCTCTGACGCTAAAGCACTTCGTATATGCCTAAAGCTCGTCTCGACCAGATTGGGAAGAGCATACAGTGCATCATCTTGAGAATCTTGGCTTTGGACATATCTAATGGGGATGATATACCATTTAGTTCTTGTCGAAGTTTGCATAAAGCCCCTTTCTCGCTACCCTTTTCTGCCCCGTTGCAAGATGCTGGTGCTAGCGGAGTTCCGGACGTGGAGGAGGAGAATCGGTTAGGTGTTCGTGAGTAGTGGGTGGGTGGCTGGCATCCGGATTTATGGGACGTTCAACTTGACGAAAAAATCCCTTTTCTTCTGGTTTGTTGTTGGCGAGTGAAGAACTTCATTGATGGTACCAGTTAGGTTGCAACCTATAGAACGGCTCCCAGAGAAACTTCTGCCACTCGATACCCACGCTATTCGGCAACGACAAGCGAAGTTCCTTTTCCACTGGGTCAAAGACGTCATTGATGAATTTTTGTAAGGTGGCCAAAGTCCTGCCGCCAACGCCACGGACTGCCATCCGCTCAAGCGCGGGCCAAGGACCGTGTGAGAGCGTGTGAAGGATGTGCTCCAGGAAGCGGGCATCCATGGGTCGGACGATCTCGTCGATATTGCCGTCGAGCGAAAAAGGATAACTCATATCGATATCATCGTCGGAATCGGTCATAGAAATAGTGAGGCCGCCGTCACGGTAACTGGCTTGATCAAAGGCAGGGTTCGGAGGTTCGTCCTCACCGACTCGATGAGTGTGGCGATTTCCTTATACTGCTTGGCTTCCCTCTCATCTGGCCAGTTGGGTTCGTCTGGATGCTGTTGGCCCACGATATGGAGGTGCAGATGTTGGAGATTGCTGAGCTGTCCGATCAGTGGGTGAAGGTGGCCGTGCACCGGCCCTGTGTGCCTGAGGAGGGGCCACCCTGCCTCCTCTTCTGTTTCTGGCGCGTCTGGGAGGCCCATAACCATATTCATGGGTTGACCATCTCTGCTCTGGTCAAATGCTTGCAAATTATTGAGCTCCATATCTATCAGCTTAGATGGGTTCGACATTATTGCTCTGAAGATAGCGTATGAGGCGTTGCCTCCGATGCGGATCCGTGAGGCACGTGGGAATACAGGAGGTGGGACTACGGCATCATAATGTCTCCAGGTAAAGTGTCCAAGGAAGAACGAGATATCGAGATCTTTGACGTTGTCGAGTAGGGCAAAGACTTCCCAGATCCTTTCCTCTTCTTCTCTGGACTGTCCGCCCAGTGATCGATGGTAAGTCCATGTCAGAGAAACCACGTGTCGAGCGAGAGAAGGGTCTTTTAGCATAGCAGCGATGAAAGAGTTTTGCTGTACTGTGAGATTAGACATGTGTTCCCTGAATTTCTCCAAGAAATCTTCCACTTCCTCTCGTTCAGGGGCTGATGAACCTCAGATCCGGAACCAGGGCTCGATCCTGGGAGAGTAATACATGTCGTGCATTCTCAAATCGACGGTGCGGTAGAGCATCGGGATTGTGCGCAAATACATGTTTGTCGACGTTCGAGCTAGAGAGGTCAGTGGAGTTGAAAGCTCGTTAATATAACATCGTACCTAGGTTCAGGAGATCAATGTGAATTGGTGTGACGCATGACACCGTGTTGTACTTCTGGCGGCAGAGAGCCAAACTTCTGGCAAGCGATTGGACCATGTTGGGAGTGTAATCGATCTCGTTTGTATAGTTCAGAGGAGGTCATCTTGTAGCTTGCTATGGATTGAGACGATGTCGTGACAGAGAATGCTCGGAATGAGAGAAAGATCCGAGCGGGGCCTCGCTCGGGCCTCGCTTCCACAATTGTGGCGTCCTCGACAGATCTTGAATGACTTCTCTCCTCAGAGAAAATAGCAATGAGATATTTAGAAAGCTACAAAGAGAGCAAATTGTTTGGTCACATTTTGCATCGGAACTAAGTCATTTCACCACTAGCATTCTCTAAAAAAGACAGGAACCAGCCCCATCACAGCCCATAAACCTCCAGCGCATTCTCATTAATAAACGCAATCCCCTCCCCCCTCCAACTATCCCACTCAATATAACTCCTCTGCGTAACATTAACCGTAAACACCATATTAATCCCCAGACCTCCCCCTTCCGTCGCATTATAAACCGGCCACGTCGTATTCACGGCCTCAATCCTATGATTATTCGGGTCGAGATCAGAAATGAAGCTGACCCAGCTACGACTCATGAGGTTTGACAACTCGACAAACTTCTCGTTGTCGTCTGCGGTCATGTTGCCGAAGGGGTTGATGGCGTAACCCTCGCCGTCGAGGTTGTTGAATACGAAGGCGACTTCTTGGAAGTGCGTGGAGCCGACGCATGTTGGGACCCCGTTGACGACGACGTCGAAGCGGTAGGCGTAGCTGGGGACGGAGTAGGTGGACCAAGCTTGGTTTGTGGCGCGGCGGGGTGCGATGACCACTGTGTCGCCGAAGTAGGATGTAAGGCGCCGAAATTGGGAGCCGAGTTGTGAGGAGAAGTTCGAGTCGGGTGGGATGATCCAGGGCCAGGTTGCGAGGTTTGGGATTCCTAGGCCTTGGATGTTGGGGTAGAGATAGCTAAGTGTAGATGCTGTTTGCGAATCCGAAGCAATGTTGGTTGAGTTTAAGACATCGAGCCACTCCTCGTCAGAATTCACACCGGTGCCATTCGGACCGTAATTAATACCGAAAGATGTTCCCTCGTCGGTATTTGCCCCAATGAGAAGAGGCGCACGAACGAAGTTTCCGGTCGATAATTGGACGGAGGGGTAAGTGGCGATGAAATCGTTGTCGATGATTGGGACGAATGGTCCATATCCGTCGGCGGAAGTGTTGAGAGCAGCATTTAGATCGGAGAAGGGAAGCGAGCGAAGACACGAGAGCGAAGATCCGGAGTCTAAGCTCGATAGACAGGAAGTGTTGGATACTAAGCTATCGTAGACGTCTTGGTAAGTGGTGCTGTTGTAGCCTCCTGGCAGCGTTGCTGGGAAGAACGAGACAGCTGGACCTCCAGATTCTGCAATTCCAGCACGAAATAGGTTGTCATCTCTTCCTAGGCTACTGTTAGCTCCGACTTCCCTCTGCAGGAGGGATTATCTGTACCATTGTAAGCTAGGAATTGTGCACCAACGCTCTGTGCACCTGCACTCTCGCCCCATATGGTCACTTTCGACGGATCACCACCGAAGGCATCGATGTTCTCTTGTATCCAATGGAGGGCCAGCCTCTGATCTCGAAATCCAAGATTCGTCGCCCCTCCCTCCAAAGCCTCTTTCCCTCCCAAGAATCCCCAACCAGACAGCCTGTACTGCAGACTGATCCCAATCATCGGCTTGCCCATGTCAACGCTGTTGTCAATGATAAAACTGAGATTATATCTTCGATCATCTGTCCCACCCATAAAGAGTCCTCCGCCATGGATCCACACCGCAACTGGAAGTGACGATGAGTTTGAAGTGTTATTGCACGGCCGGAAGATATTGAGGTAGAGGCAATCTTCCGACATCTCGTGGCCGGTGTTGTCACGACCATAGCCAACGCAAAAAGGGGGCCATTCTGTTGCTGTATGGATCGACCATGATGAGTTCAAGGACTGAGGAACACGGAAGCGAAGGTCATCGATCGGTGGCTGTGATATTTAGTAAAGTGATCACGTGCTTAACTGGTGGAGGAGAAGTACTTGTGCATATGGGATTCCAAGGAAGAAGTCTTGGTTGAAAGCTGAGTTGTGGGTGCCAATGTAAGAGCCGTTCTTGATGGTGACAACGACGTCCGCGCTTGAGGTTCCGTTGGGGATGGATGTGACACTAGAAGCCACGGAAGTCAAGGCGAAACATAAGGAGAGCAGGTAGCAGTAACATGAAGGCAGCATGCTTGGTTTTAGCAGCAGACAAAGGAATAGCACTGCTCCCGAGATATATACATATCTCCTCATCTTGGCAAACTGCAATAGCGGGCCAAGATTACTGCTACGGGTGCCTCCCCGTTCCCCCACATGTACGTTGACGCGGTCGACGAAAGCAGACTGTTACTTACTGGAACAGTCGACGGATTATCAAGTTTCCGTTAGCGTGTGGTAGCTATCAGGAGAGATGAATGAGAAGATTGGCGAGGTTTAGAGTGTGGCTGACAGTTCTGCCGGAAGGCTGAACGCGTGGGTGCGGATAATCCCTGCAAAAGCGTGGCGCAAATGGTCCCGGAAGGCCACCCTCCTTCACCATCGGGCCTTTGAAGCCGGTTAGCGAAGCAGGAGTTGGTGGTTTGAACTACATTCAACTGTACGTTCGGTTTGGCAATTCAGATGAGGTTGATTTTGTGTGGTTCGTAAGCGAGCCGAGATCGGGGCCTTACGTTTGGGCTGGTTTCTACTGGTGCTCTCAATCTGCAGGTACCCGATCAAACGTGAGCTGTTCACGATCAAAGATTCGCTCGAAATGGAGAGGTCCATATGCTCCCCAAAGTGGTGGTCCCGAGAACGTGGCGTAGCCTTGATCGTCGTTGTCTTAATCTATGATCTCCGCGTCTTCCCAATCCGTATCTTCGATCACGGTCTTCAGACCAATAGCCTGAACTCCTTTATACGATGTGGCTTGCTTGGCTTTCGATGTGTTGCTTATAATAGACTCCGTATCTGAATCGTCCGAGTTGTCGATCTCATGCCATGTGCTGCTCATATCTGTACCCATTCTTCCAAAATTGCCTTCTCGGAGCATCTCGATCTCATTTTCCAGTTCATCGTCATCTTCATCCTCTTCGGTGTCGATATTGGTGGCTTGCGAGGCTGTGACAGCCTTCCCTTTCCGGACTCTCTTCTCCTTCAACAGCTTCTCCACTTCCTTTTGGCCTCTTATTCTGAGACTCAATTCCTTCACAACATCCACCCACCTAATTTCAGCTTTGCAGTTCGGACAGTGACCCTTCACAGGAATCAATGCATCTTCTTCATCTTTGAGAAAGTGGTGGCTAAGGCATGTTAAGTGTGACACCGACTCGCATGCCTTGTTGGGACAAATAGTGTAGATTCCCGCATCATGCTCCAATTCGCCGTGGCAGATGGCGCATGACCCCTCGCGCTCGAAATCTACGATATTCTTACCCTTCTCCACGTGTGGCTTCTCATTTGAATAGTCGACTATCAACTTAGCAATACCGTGGGTAAGCTTGGCCTTTTTCCGTTTGGGACTGCCGCTTTCGTTGTCGGATACGAGATCTGATGGTGGGAAATCTTGTATGATTGTTATGGAGTCTCGAATTGGCTCGGTAGCTGTCTTGCACCACTTCAACCAGGCTTTGTAGACATCTTGGGAGAAGAATCTTAGCTGGAGTGGCCATCTCGAGAATGAAGGAACACGAAGGAGGAGATGCAGATTCGAGATCAGAGAGGTTACTGAGTGCCTCGGCCGCTTGGGCTGGCCACTGCGTTTCTTCTGTGTTGCATGCTGAATGCGTGATTCTGGTGGGATATGTAGCGTAACATGAGGATTCTGCCAAGCCCATCTGCAAAGTCGTTAGATCTAGTCAACTGATCAGACCAGGGGAGCAGCATGTCATTTTTGTGTTATGCTCACGTGATAATCACGTGATGATGTTACACACAACTCACTCAAATTGTAGCGCCGCAATATGACTTGGGAATCCGGTAACAATGCAGGTCATCTCCCATGGACGTAGACTTGGTCTACTCGTTCGGACTGCTCCTCCCTTTGCCTCTCCATTATGCTGTCGAAGCCGTCGCACTACAGTCGCGTCAGCCAGGCCCGTCGCGTTCTGTCATTACTCTAACCTGGATGCGGCGTTGAGCCAACATATACAGAGCTGGGACGGATCGTAGACCTCAAGAGGTAGCAGCAGTAGAATGGAGGTATCGGGCGATCAAGTGGCATTTCTGGATCGGATTGGATTTGGTTGATGGTGTTCTGAGGTGGCAGTTTTTGGTAACGTTTCGTTAGGCTCATCAGGCACTCCTGGGGCGCGGAGCCGAGGCGCAATTCAGACGAACATCGAAAGTTGTTGGCGGCGGAGGCACGGAGGAACTACCTACGCAATTCAAGTACGGAAATATCACATAACGCGAATATCTACGCCAAAGCCCTCATTATGTCCGCATCCCGAAAGTTTCGATCTCAGAGGAAGAAATGGTCCGATCGCCATCCGCCGAGACATTTATATTTATCCAGCGCGGGGCCCTCGGATATCCCGAGTGCAGAAAAGCAATTGCGTTCTGGGCGTCGCCATCCTTGCAAGGTGCTTGGCTTGGGGTCGACGACACATCAAGCCCAAGCCTATCAGAATCAATTGATGCCTCGTTTCTGCCTCAGGAATCACAGCCAGACCCTTGCTCCATCAATCCCTCAATGAGCTAAAGCGCATGGTTTCGATTCGGGACATGGACAGTCATTGATGGCAGGCATCAGGCGGAGATCGAACTATCTGTGCCAAACGTCTCACAATCTGTGTGCATTGATGTGCTGCAATAATCAGGAAACATCATTGCCGTAAATTTTGATGTTCGCTGGCCCCCATGGTGGTGAGATGTTAAGGCGTGGAAATGTGCTTGACTGCGGGCTGGGCTGGCGAAGGAGCATGCGTTCTTGAGAGTCCAGGACAGTGCTCGGCACAGGAAGCGGCTAGCAAGCAACCTGAACTCCCATCCACGGCTTCCCTCCCACATCGAATTCCTCCCCTTCAACCTGCACACCTGCACACCTGCACTTCGCACATCCACGCCCACCTTCCTTGGAAATTAACACACACAACTTCGACCCTCACGATCGTTAACGCCTTGGATGTAATTAATATGCAGTAACCCACTTGACTGCGCATTGATTTCGTCGTGAGGAGAGGAGGCATACGAGGGGGGAATCGACTCATTTACCAACATATCTGGACGGCAGACCTCCGGACCCCGATCCACGCCCATTCGATGTCGATAACCTAGCTTTTCTCGACCTGCGAACATCCCCAATCTACGAAACTCCTCAGCCCTTCTACAAACCACGATGGTGCAGGTCCCGATGACCGCGGCGGCGTCGAGCTCGGCCATGCGAGCCTCGCCCGCCAGCGGAACGAACAGCAATACCGCCTCTATTCGAGGCAAATCGACAACGGGAACGAATGCGAACAATCCTGCCGCTACACAGCAGCCTTTGAGCGCAATGCACTCCCAACCACTTGATATGACCAGCGTCGAGCGGAGGGGACAGCCCACAGCTAGCCGAGAGACGAGCAAAAGGATACGGCCTCACGGGCTGCAAGAGGCACCAACATACAGACCGACGGTGGAAGAATTTTCTGATCCGTTCGCATACATCAAGAAGATTGCTCCAGAGGCTTCACAGTATGGCATCTGCAAGATCATCCCGCCTGATTCGTGGAAGCCAGATTTTGCAATCGATACAGAGGTACGTTATCACAATCCCAGATCTCGACAATGCGATAGATCAACGATCGGGCTTGCTGCGCTCTACGAGTCGTCAGGAATTATATCAATTTGGAGCGCAATGCTGATTTATCGCAGCGATTTCATTTCAAGACAAGAAAGCAAGAGCTGAATTCGGTCGAAGGAAGTGAGTACTGCCCATCTTGGAGGCAGCCTCTTCATCATTTCCCATCTAACGCATCTATCAGGCACTCGCGCGAATCTCACATATCTTGATCAACTTGCGAAATTCCACAAGCAACATGGAACCAACCTGAATCGGTTTCCTAGCGTCGACAAGCGACCGCTCGACTTGTATAAGCTCAAGAAGGCCGTGGAAACAAGGGGCGGCTTCGAAAAGGTCTGCAAGCTCAAGAAATGGGCTGAGATTGGACGAGATTTGGGGTACAGCGGGAAGATTATGTCCTCTCTATCGACATCACTCAAGAATTCATACCAACGATGGCTCTTTCCATACGAAGAATACCTCCGATTAGCGAAGCCAGGAGTGCATCAACAGCTGGAGTACGAATATGGAGGCCCTCTCACCCCATCTCCAGCGAACTCGCCCATGAAGAAATCACACCAACACACTCCTTCAAGTCTTCGGGCCGAATCCCCCGCCGTTCGAGCCTCGGAAGCTCTCAATGCATCTATGATGAAAGATGAATTTGAGAAGAGTATGAAGAACATTCCCATGTTAGATTCCCCTGCACCCACCCCACAGCCCGTCTCTTCAGGCTTCACTCCGGTCAACGCGGGCGGATTCACACCAGTCAATGCGGCACCAGCAACTTTCGCACCCGTCAATATTAACAGACGAGAGCGAGAAGAGAGCAGTAGCTTCACCCCTCCCCGTCGACCCTTCGACAGCCCCATGTCTTCGGCCAAGGCTACTCCCGAGTATCGCCCATCCGCCCTCAGCTCAGCGCCGGTCGTCAATGGCTTCACTTCCAACCCGATGTTGAAGCGACAACTCAGCCATGACAGCCTCGACTCACGTGGGAAAGGGAGTCAAGCTGATGATAGCGAGAATGGAGGCCGACGAAGCAAGCGTCTCAAGAAAGGTATGTGGCTATTTCACTCTATCAAGGATTTGTGGCAGGATGCTATTCCAGCGTGATGCGGTGTCAAGGATGCGGTGTCAAGGATGCGGTCAATGCACCCCGATTTTGCAATGTCGTGCGATTCGATTGGCGATGGAGATCCCGGCTAATGGCAGCCCTGCAGATGCGGTCCCAACTGTGGCTGGCTCTCACATGACGTTGTTCCGGCCAACCCCGCCACGAATTCCGGGCGCGCATGGTTCATCCGCTCCGGGTGAGGTAAGCAGATCTAAACCTAAAATCTACTTCCCAAACATATACTTAAAATTCAACCAGCGCTGCGAGCATTGTGGTAAGAATGAAGATCTGGGCAATCTTCTGATTTGCGAGTCGTGCGATCATGGCTATCACATGTACTGCCTGGATCCACAGGTCCCACACAAGCCCGACTATGATTGGCACTGTCCAAGATGCCTTGTTGGCGACGGCAATTTTGGCTTCGAAGAAGGAGGAATCTACTCCCTCAAGCAATTCCAAGAAAAGGCAGCAGACTTCAAGGAGGGTTATTTCCAGAACAAGATGCCATTCGATCCAGTCCTCAACTGCCCTCGGCCTGTAACTGAGGATGACATCGAAAGAGAATTCTGGCGGCTTGTGGCCAGCTTGGAGGAAACCGTCGAAGTCGAATATGGTGCTGATATCCATTCGACGACCCACGGAAGTGGTTTCCCCACCATCGAAAAGAATCCCCAGGATCCATACGCGACTGACCCATGGAACTTGAACATCATGCCACTGCACCCAGACTCGCTGTTCCGCCACATCAAATCAGATATCTCGGGTATGACTGTCCCATGGCTTTATGTTGGTATGATCTTCTCTACCTTCTGCTGGCACAATGAGGACCACTACGCATACTCAGCAAACTACCAGCATTTCGGCTCAACAAAGACCTGGTACGGAATTCCAGGAGAGGATGCGGACAAATTTGAGGCTGCCATGCGAGAGGCAGTTCCGGAATTGTTCGAGACCCAGCCCGATCTCCTCTTCCAATTGGTCACTCTCTTGACTCCAGAACAACTCAAGAAGGCTGGTGTCAGAGTCTATGCCCTTGATCAAAGAGCTGGACAATTTGTCATCACTTTCCCCCAAGCCTACCATGCTGGTTTCAATCATGGATTCAACTTCAATGAAGCAGTGAACTTCGCACCTGCCGATTGGGAACCTTTCGGTGATGCTGGCGTTGAGCGACTGCAACAATTCCGCCGACAGCCGTGCTTCTCTCACGATGAGCTTCTTTGGACCGCTGCCGAAGGCGCCGCGACGGGTGGCGTGACTATTCAAACTGCGAAATGGCTAGCTCCTGCACTGGAGCGACTTCGAGAGCGCGAGGCCATGGTACGAAAGATCTTCCTCGACAAGCACAAGGAACACGGTGGCCCTTGCGTTATCACGGATGAAGTTGAGGGCGCAGGACCTCGGTGCCATATTGGCTTTATTGTCGACGATGCTGACGTTCCCGAGGAAGAATACCAATGCTCGTACTGCAAAGCCTACGCCTACCTGTCTAGGTTCAAGTGCAAAACCAGTGGCAAGGTTCTCTGTCTCACCCACGCTGGCAATCACGAATGTTGTGACATGCCTGAAGAGCAACGGTATGCTGGCAACAACCACACACTTCACTATCGTCGGACTGCCGAGGCGATCGAGAGCATGTATCAGAAAGTTGCCGATAAAGCCCAGTTGCCAGAACTATGGGAAGAAAAAGTCGAAAAGGCTCTTGAGGAGAGTGACAAGCCTCCTCTGAAGGTTTTGCGCACACTTCTCAATGAAGGCGAGAGGATACCTTACGATCTAAAATCTCTCCCGGAGCTAAAAGCTTTCGTTGACCGATGCAACGAATGGGTCGATGAAGCAACAAATTACATTGTACGAAAACAGCAGAATCGACGAAAAAATGAGAAGGCTTGGCGCAAGGGTAGTAAGGCTGCAGAACTTGAAGAGAGGGATCGTGAGCTTCGAAAGGTGGAGAACGTTGTCAAGCTCCTGGAGCAGGCTGAAACGCTAGGCTTCGACTGCCCCGAGATCACACAGCTCAGCGAACGTGCGGCTGCAATTGAACAATTCCGAATCGATGCAAAGGACGCCATTAAGAACGTCGTCTTACGCCAAACACAAGAATTCGAAGAGCTTCTTGAGCTCGGCCGAAGTTTCAACGTTGATATGCCAGAAGTTGAACAATTGGATAAGCTTGTCCAGCAGATGAAGTGGAATGATCGTGCTCGCGATAATCGTGGTAAATTCCTCAGCTTGAAGGAAGTGTCGGATATCATCGAAGAAGCCGTCAAGCTCGAAATTCCTGAATACAATGACTACCTCAATCATTACAAGGAACAGCGCGCCGCAGGACTGCAATGGGAGACCAAGGCACAAGAGCTGATCCAAGCCGAGACAATTCATTACCCACAATTGGAGGCCTTGTCAGGGCAAGCTCAAGCTGCGGCCTTACCAGTCTCTGCAGAGACACTCAATGCTGTTGATCAGATCCTGAACAAGCAACGGGAAGCTCATAAACAGATCGTGTCGCTCTATGAACGAAGTCGAAATGAAGACTTTTCGAAGAGACCGAAATATCAAGAGGTTCGCGAAACCACGGAACGCCTTGCAGAACTTAATAGCAAACCGAGCGGCACGCTGGACTTGGAAAAGGAACAGAAGCGACACGAGGATTGGATGCGAAAAGGCAAGAAGCTATTCGGGAAGGCCAACGCACCATTGCACATCTTGAAGACTCACATGGAATATGTCCTGGAACGAAACTTGGATTGCTTTGACATCAACTCAGACAAGCCAAGAGTTCCCGCCGAGCCTGCATCGAGAGAGCCTAGTCCTTCGGATGCGAAGTTGCATAGCTGGGAAGACCCGAGATTCCGCGAAGTCTTTTGCATCTGTCGACGGGTTGAAGCTGGCATGATGATCGAGTGCGAGCTCTGCCACGAATGGTAAGTAACAAGTCTGTTCCGTTTGTAGACCTGTAATTAACATCACCAGGTACCATGGCAAATGTCTCAAGATCGCTCGAGGGAAGGTCAAGGATGACGAAAAGTATACTTGCCCAATTTGTGATTGGCGTGTCAAAATCCCACGAGACGCCGCTCGACCCAAGTTGGAAGATCTGCAAGCATGGCAAGATGAGATCGCAACATTGCCCTTCCAACCAGACGAAGAAGAGATTCTGGCAAAGATCATCGACAACGCTCAAGAATTCCGTACACACGTCTCTCCTTTCTGCAACCCAGTCATGGGAACAGCAGAGGAAGCGGAAACGCAACGTTTCTATCTTCGCAAGATTGAAGGGGCTGAGATCTTACTAGCCTTTGAAACGAACTTCTTTAGACAAGAACTCCACAAATGGTCACCAGTTGCACCCGAAGCCCCACCGATCCTTGAGGCGTCGAAGTCTACTCGAAAGCCTCGGCCAACAAAGCTTCAAAAGCTCATGGCCCAGCACGGTGTTAACGATCCGGAGCAACTCCCGCAGAATCTCAAGACAAAGCCACACAACTTCAAGCGAAAATCCAGCGAGCCATCAGGTCGGCCACAACCTCTACAACCCGCACCGGGTCGATCGGATTCTGGTACCCCAACCTCACACTCTTTCCCAATTTCCGCATCGATGCACTCTCAATCTGGCCCTGTGCTGTCCGGTTTCCCATCCAGCCACGACCATGCACATCCTCCACACTTTGGCGGCTTCGGTGGCGTGCAAGACCCTCATTTCAGCATGAGCCCGCAAGCCAGCGCGTCGCCTGCCTTTGCACCAAATGCCTTCCTGCACGGTGGTCTCCAATCCCCAAGCTTTGGCGCCAGCACCCGAGCTCCTGGGATCTTCGGCGACGGCGGATTTGGCAGACTTGACTCCGTTGCTCTGGCTGGCAACGATAGCCCTATGCGCGACGCCTTCGCGGGCAGTTCTCAGGGTGTCTCGAGGATGTTCGACGAGCTGACGAACCAGGATGATAGCCAGGAGGGCCCGAAGGGCGAGAAGAGGCGCCCCAGCATTCCGGAGGAGAAGACAGTGGGTGATACGAAGTGGGGCGGGGACGACGACATGGAGCTGTTCTTCGACGGACCTTGACCTCTCTACATACACCACTTTGGCGTTTATGATTGCATAATTTCCTTTATTTTTGGTCTTTAACTGTTGCTATTCACGCAGCAACGAACGCTGAACGATTACTTGGCAGGCGTTTAATTCACCCTACAGCTACATTGACGGAGTTCAGAGGAGTTTTTTTTCGTTGGGAAAGAGGACAGGAGAGAAAGAAGGTCGCATTCTCGCATTTCTTGCATTCGTTGCATTCGTTGCCGATGGACTGGGTTGGCTGACTTGTATATTTCTTGTATTATCCTCGCATCTGCATTGCGCCAGGGCTGAGGGGTGGGCTTGCATGGTTATGGTGGGTGTGTGATAGAGGGAGGTGCTGGGTAGAGTACGTAGCTTTGGTAGCTGTGAGAATGGAGTGGTCTTGCGTTGAGAAATAAGTGTTTTGTGCAGTGCTTTTGGGATGTGAATGTGATGATCGTGAGTGGATATAACGTGAAAGGGGATACGGAAGCATTCATGGTGAGACTGGATGGATGAATGGCTGAGGAGTGAACGCCGTGGAGGAGGCTAAAAATGCAGTGCGCCGGTCAAGTTTGTAGGGATACTGTAGCGGGGGGGGCAAGACTTCGGCCTTAGGGTTTAGAGGCCCTTCAATCCACTGCTGGAGGCTAAAATTGCAGTGCTGTCAACAGCGCCGTGTCGCTGCTGATAGGTCCGTACTCCGAGGAATGATTGCGCGCAACAGCGCGAGCCCTTTCTTTGAGACTAAAATTGCAGTGCTGTACTCCTTGATGGCACGATTATACGAAGGAGGTATACACATCTTACACACCTATTCAGTTTCCGAAGAAGACGGAAGAGCCGTGGGGAGAATTAACGCGAGTTTGCAGATCTTTGAACTTTGCTCTGAAATTTACTCTTTCCTTTCTTTTGGGATACCTGACCTCCCTCCTCGCGTGCGCTAAAATTGCAGTGCTTTCTGACTCGGCATCCGACCCTGCAAAGCCACAGCGGCAGGAGCCTGGTTGTCTCCTCCTCGTATGCGCTAAAATTGCAGTGCAAGAAAGGGTGCAAAATGCACTTTCTACATTTGAAAGCCACATCCAGCCAGAGCCTACTCGTGCACGCTAAAATTGCAGTGCTATCGGTACCACAGGGTCAAACTTGGTGACTGCATGAAGAACTGGCTTCGAGCTCGAGGAAGGGTTTCCAATCCTCCTCTATGAGCTAAAATCGCCAGTGTAATGCGTGACTCCATTAGTAGAGCTAGCATGCATTCGAGAACGACCGAGACAACGAGAGTGTGCTAAAACCACAGTGCACTTCTTTCTACCCTCTCTTTGCAAGCCATCAAAATGTAGGCTATTCTCATCATCTTCGCAGGCGCTAAAATTGCAGTGCCTGAAATAGATGGAAGGGCCGCCCAGCCATCAACTTCAATGCCACGCTTTTTTCTCTCATGGACGCTAAAATTGCAGTGCTCTCAAATCTTGGCACAAAGAGCTTGGAAGGGTTCACCGGCCAAACGCCCAAACCACTCAACCGCCCACGCTTACCCTACCAAAAATTTTGCCGAATTTTCAAAGTGCTCAGGAAATTCTAAAAAAAAAAATACCTTAGTAGGATATAGAGTATTCTCTCAGTATTTTAAATATCGTGCTGTTCTCCTCGAGATGTGGGGTTGAAGGCTTCAAAATCAGGGTTGGCCGGTGAAGTCTTCTAGCTCGTGAAGTGAATTTTAGCGTCTAAGTTGAGGACGAGGAGTGATTGTTGGAGGGTGTGCCTCGAAAGAGATCGTGGAGGACAAGCACTAGCAGACCGCATGCCAGTACTTGAAGTTTCGCTCGGTTCTGATACTTGGTCTGCCAATGTTTGTTCTGATCGATAATGCCCTCTACCATCCACGATATCTCTACAGGCACGCCCGCCGAGAATCATTAATCATCCTCAACTTAGACGCTAAAATTGCAGTGCCGTGTAGGCGATGCCTCCCCTAGTATTTTCACCACAGCCAGTGACAACCACTCATCATCCTCGATATGTACGCTAAAATTGCAGTGCTTTCGATAGGAAGAGTTCGGGTTGACATAGAGTCACCTTGACCAGTGCGCCTAATGGTCGGTCCAGTTTTCATCAACTGTCCTGAACTGAGCCCTCTAGTTGGTTATAGTCGAGGAGGTTTCTAGAACTGGACTAGTTTAGTTGATCGAGCCTATAGAACTACTATAAACTACTATAAACTATATACTATTGGTTAAATCGAGGATCGGTTAATATAATATAGGGGGAGGTAGGGATAATACTTACTCTAGATAATCCTTTTACTATAAGAGTATAGATTAGAGTAGAGATCCCTTTAGAATTATGAAAATACCTAGAATTATAAGAGAATCACACCTAAACTAAAGTACTCACCTACTTTCTAAATAGTTAGTTCTTAGAGAGGTTCTCTATACTTTTTAGTATTATAAGATACTATATATACTATTAATCGAGCTAGTTAGGAGGAGGAATACTCCGTTTTAAAGCTAGAATAGCTTCACGATTTCTTCCCCTTTTTATATATAACTTTAATCCTAAGAAAGCCCTAGCTCAAGCCTATTTAACGAATCTAGTTTTATATTTTTAGGTCTAATATTCGTGAAGTTATTAGCTACTAAAGACGAGGCATTTCTTACCCCTTACTTAGTAAGAAATTAGTTAGGAACGCTATAACTCTATAATTTTCCAACTTTTAGAACTCTCTTCCTTCTATATATGCCTTTAATAGTATATTAAAGGTTATTAGGGTCTGCTACCACCCCTTAGGTGCAGGGGTCCTTTAGATAAGGAAAGATAAGAGTCTTGGCAAAAAAACGACCCCTGAAAATAATCAAAATTCGGCAC
>KZ613949.1:0-59363 GCA_002865655.1 Hyaloscypha variabilis F | reverse complement strand
TATTGTAACAGGTAAAATAGACTCTTAATTTCAGTCTAGAGAGAAGAAGAGAAGAGAGGCTTTCTCATCTAAAATATAGTGGTTCTAGTCAGTGCGGCTAGTGCGGTTCTAGGGGCAACGCGCAGAGGCAATGGAGGCCTCGCTTAGGGGGCAATGCCTAGGGGCGATGGCCGGGGGCGATGGCTGGGGGCGATGCACGTGATTCCCAATTGACATAAACATATTAGGAGACTGTATAAAGTCGATTTTATTGCTAGAGACGTAGATTATAATAGAAATATATAATCTAACGATAATAAAGGAGAGTTATCAAGGGCGGTCGATGAGCTGAACTAATAGGGCCGTGTATGTACGTGATACGACTAATTAGGGGGGAAATTTTCGTGGGGTCGCTAAATTAATACACGGTCCACTAATAAGCTGATAAGGCTGCGGCAGCCACGCACCTTAAAAAATTAAGCTTTCTTTACCTACTTTCTACTCTCCTTCTCTCTCTCTTCTCTCTAATAATCAACCTAATTATTATATAATTATATACTTCTATACTTTTATACTATCTATTAAAGGCACCTTGAATTGTAAGAATTACGATCATAGTATTATAATAATTTTTTATATCTAATTTAGACGCTTTAATATATACTATAATAGATCCTAGAGATACTAGATTAATATTTAAGGGTGCTAAGGGTAAGAAACGCGTTAGTTCTATTATTATACGCCTAAAACGCGCTACTTATACTCCTCTATTAAGAGTAGATGAATAGGGACCAAGTGCTTATAATTAGACCTAATTAACCTTTAAATAGGTGAGTAACGCGTTGATTAACGTGCTATATATAAAGATTATACTAATATATTATTTTTAAGGCTATTAGCTATATTATTAGCTATAAAAGGCGGCTTAGAGACACTACTACTTATATACTAATTAGTAGTCCTATATCCCCTAAAATCGACTTTAAGGATAATAATATTATATTAGTAGATATTATACTTAGAGAAGAGAGTTATATTAACCTTTTAGGGCGTGAAGGTGAAGAAGATGAAGAAGATTATAATAAAGACGAGAATATAGAAGTTATAGGGCTATCTTAAATATCCAATTCTTTAGTAACTCTTAAGGGAGGAAGTTTCGTATATATCTCTTATAATAGCGTCCTATTAAAGAAAGCTCGTGGAAAGGTTAGTTGGATCTTCGATTATAGTAAACGTTAGTCTTTTAATAGCGTGCTATACTAGGTTTATAATCTCTATAAGTATAGCTTTTAAATAATCTAATTTTATTGAGTTTCTAACTTCTCTTTAAGTAAAGGCACTTCGTCCTAATAATATTAAATATAATATAGAACTATAAATATAGCTACCTATCTATAATTAAAACCTTACTATATAATAAAAGATAGTCTTATAACTCTAAAAGAACTCTCCGTTATTGAATTATAAAGGTAAGGAGCTAGTAGCACGTCCTTTATTCTAGAGGAGTTTCGTTATCTACTCTTAATTTAGATTACGATTTATTACGTATCCTTTAGTATAGTATAGTGCGGCTGAGAGTACTTGTAGGATTTCGTTGATTTTTCAGTTCTTTCCTTAGCGAGTGTCACGTGCGCAAAGTCTAGCCTTAGCTCATGTGACCTTACCTTTATATAAGAGCTTCAGCTTACTCTTAGTGCCTTTAATAGTATATTAAAGGTTATTAGGGTCTGCTACCACCCCTTAGGTGCAAGGGTCCTTTAGATAAGGAAAGATAAGAGTCTTAGCAAAAAAACGACCCCTGAAAATAATCAAAATTCGGCACTATTAAGCGTTCTAATTAGCTAGAAGGGCTCGGGAGCCAATTAGAGTAAGGCACCTACGTCATAAGGACTACGAGTAGAGCGACGTGCACGTGCCGGAACACTAAAACCTCTATAATTAGGCTTAGTGATATATCACTTATTAGTATATATCTAGTTAATCTATCTAATCCATAATATAGAGTCAATTAAGCGCTACTCAGGAAAAAAATTTGCACGTAAAACGGATCGCCTTTAATAAAGTTATAATTTTTCAAGTTAATTTATGACTTGAAACGTAGTAGTAGAGAGTTAACGATAGCGTAGGGTATAGGATTACTAAAACCACGATTTCGCTCCTAGAACAGGCTTTATAATATACCACTTATTAGCACGTGTTTAATTAAAACGTCTAATAGATAATATAGATTTAAGTAAATACTTTCTAGGAAAAAATATTATACGTAGATTAGATCGCTTTTAATAAAATTATAATTTTTAGAAGTATTTATAGTAAAATCGCGATTGAGGCGGCTTACGATGTCATTGCTTATACTAAGGAATACTAAAACCTCGATTTTATACTTTTACGTGGGCCCTATAATATACTTATTATTAGTATATTTATAAGTGATTCGTCTAATCTATAATATCTAGTTAATTAATTACTCTCTATTAACTTTTTTACGTGCTAATTGGATCGCTTTTAGTAAAGTTCTAACTTCTTAGGTAATTTGTCTCTAAAATAGTAAGTTGGCTCCTAGTAAGGAACGTAAAACCCTCTTATTCCCTATCTTTACTAGAACTTCTCTACTAGCCTTACTACTACGTCCTTCTAATACTCTCTTCTAGCTAGAGATACGTATTTAATCTATTAATATTTAAGTAAACAAGTTAGAAGAGTTTTATTTACTTAGCCGTAGAGTTATTATTTTCGTTAGTATTCCTTTATATATATTAGGGCTGCCCTAGCACTTGTCACGTGTTCTAGTTTGGAATTATACCTTATATCTTGATAACTAATTAAGTATTATCCCTAAACGCGTTCTCTTTAGTATATTTTATTCCTCTATTACGTCTTAGTCTATACTCTATTTCATTCCCCTAGCACGCGTCCCTAAGTGTGTGTAGGTTTTATTCACGTGCTCTTGCCTTCCTATTCTCTGTTAATAATATTTCCACGAATACGCACCTACCTTCTATTTAAAGGAGTAGTATAGTTTTTCTAATTAACCTATTTACTTTAAATATTTTATAAATATCTATTAAGCTTCGAGTATTATACCTTGTTTTACTACGCTCTTATTAGTCGTTCTCGCGTGCGTGACTATTTATACTCTACTATTACCATAATCTATTCTTCTTCTACTACTTTCCTTATAACCTTTTATTAAACCTCTTTACTATAGTCGTTATTTGATTATATAATAGTAATACTCGTTCGTTATCTTATTATACTAGTAATTTACTTTTACGAGACTCACGTCATATAAGAAAAAAAAATCCTACTCTCCCTAACTTTTACCTTCTTCTATCTACGAATACGTGTCCTCCTTCTATTTAGGTTCGTTTACGCGTCTTCTAAGCTATTATCTCTTTATACTTATAGTATTCTAATACTTTTCACCTTCCTAGTCCACTATCTTCACCTTCTTAGATATGGCCTCCCCTAGTAAGTTAGCTAGTAATTCTACTAGGGCTTTAGTACCTCGATCTAGTCGCTCCTTAGACCCTTCTACTCTAGATACCTCTTCGACTACGGCTCCTGCCCTATATCCTTCTATAGCTATTATAAAGCTCATAAAACAAGCTCCTCTTCGAATCGGTACGATAACGTTTAATACTATCTAGGCTATTATTAAATATATTAATAGCTTCTTAATAGAAAAGCGATATAATTTGCAAAAGACTATCCTTTATCATTTAATCGATTATAATAAGAAGTTCAATAATATACTAGTTAATCTATATAACGAGTTTAACTCCTCTAAGGCGTACTAGCACGCTAAGGTTACTCGTTACTAGTATATAATGGATCTTAATAAGGTCATTATTCGAGTTCGTTATATTAACGAGAGACGTGATCGCCAATAGGAGGCTATTCGTAGTATTAAGAAGCTTCTAGAGGGCTCGTAGCGCGGTGAACTCCTTTATATCTACTTCTTAGATTGTGATATAATTAAGGGCAAGAATGTCTTTATTACCTTAAGTACGTTCTTTAAGTATATTAAGCTAGTAGATACTATTATATAACTAAATTAAGAAATCATCTATTATATAAAGAGGAAAGCCAACCCTATGCAAGGTGACCATAGTGATATTCTTAGTCTACGTTCAACTAATTACGAGAATACTTAGACTAACTATAAGGCCAAGGAGGCTACTAGTTAATTAGCTACTTAGGTTAGGCTAGTATATACCTATGAAGAGTTATAAGCCCTTAGCCTAGGTTAGGATACTTGTAGCATCTTAGAAGCTAGTATTTTCTTTTACTATACTAAACTATTATTTGAAGATAAAGATATTATAGTTCCTCTACCCCCTCTAGGTCCGCGTAGTCTATTTAATCAAGTTACTAAAGATAAGGAAATATATTATTATATGGAAGCACCCCTAGTTATACTTATTAGGAAATGAAAGCGTGCAGCTAATTAGTCCTATATACCTACTAAGTAGCGAAAAGTCTCTCTTATAGAAGGTCTTATTTCTAGCTGCTCGAGTCGACTATAAACTAGCTAGTATGATTATAACATGCTAGCTAAGTAGAAGAATACTATTATCCGCGCTCTCGACTGTGAGTATCTATCATTTCCTAATAAGTGGGAACTTATCCGGCCTCTTATTAAGAACGAATCCGCTAATAGGGACCCTATCCCTTACCTCTATTATCTACGTACCTTAGTAGATCGTTTATATATAGTCTCTAATCTAGATACTACTATCTTAGCTAATTATTTCTTAATTATTTAGAATAAGTCTACTAAGGAAACCGACTAGATTCGACTAATCTCTTATAAGGACACTCGAGACCTATTTAAGAATAACGCAACTTTTGAAGGTATTTACTCCCATATTAGTCTTAATATTATATGGTTTGCACCCTTACTTTCCTAAGCCTAGACATATAATATAGCGGCTGTAATCGCGCGTATTAGCCTAGGAGTTGTAACGAGCAGGACTTGGGATCACGTGAAAGCGTGGTCTGGGCGTGTCAAGCTATTCCAGGATAGTGCCTGCGTGGTCCCTGCGTCACGCTAGAGGATATAAGACGTGTCCTGTGAGCTCTTGGAAAGGGCATCGATTAGTTTGAATACTGAAATTGAGCATTGAGAGCGAAAGACTCTATCACGTCGGACACACTTCTTTAGCCTTGCTTAAAGCTTGCGTAGCACACTGCTATTTAGCCTTACATTCTAATCGATCCAACCTTTGGGAGGTAGTTCGTTACGAAGCAGTCGAGCAATTTATTACCATAGCACTAGGAGGATTGAGAAGCACTAGAAGCACCCCTGGGGACACGCCTACGGACAGCAGTGGGACCCTTAGGGGACAACTAAGCCAGGAATTGACGAATACGGGGCTGGCAGATAAATTGGTAGCGGCTCACCGCCGTATCGCTGAATTGGAGGAGGAAGTACGAATCAGGGCCGAATTGGAGGCGGCAGAAGCCCAGATCCGCCAGCTTGAGAGCGTGAATGCGTCTGCAAGTACGGCTGCGGTGACATAGCGTGTGCCCGTCGCCTAGCCTGCGGTATATCCTATCCGCCGTGCACTAAAGACGAGGGAGTTACCGAATTATAAGGGAAGGACTATCAAGGAAGCCCAGGACTTCTTCTACCAGGCGGAGCTTAAGTGGAGAGAAGACGGGGACATAACCTGGAACACGGACGCTGCTAAGGTTACGCATTGCGTGTCCTGTTTTGAAGGCGTTGCGCGAGACGTGTGGAAGCGGAAGGAGCGAACGATGGGCGTAGACAATACTAGCTGGGAGGAATTTGTGGAATTCATGAAGAATGCCATCTCTGACCCAGAGAACCGCAGCGTCGACGCAATTACCAAATATTAGGAGGCCATGTAGCGCCCGAACTAGAGCGTCTAGAGTTTTGTGTCTTACTTGGACAGCTTGGAGGATGACTTGGGGTACGATAGGGGACCGCAGAGCAGGAATAACCTCTTGGGTAAACTGAAGCCGGAAATACGCATGGAGATCAACCGCTAAGGGAATATTCCGATAAGCCGGGAACGGCTGATTGCTACAGTAGTATAGGTGGAGAACCACTTGAGTCTATTCAGCGATAAGCCGGGGCGCCGCGAGGAGACCTCGGGACACAGGAGGCACAAAGGCGCGGGTTCTAACAAGGGGGAACATCGACAGAAGAGAGGAAGATCTCGGTCACCATAACGGGATTCGGGAAGAAGGCGTTTCGATAGCGTGGCCACAGGCTCGAACAGCACGCCAACTACAGGAATCAGGGATAAGAGTAGCGTAACTTGCTATAGATGCAAGAAGGAAGGGCACTATGCTAGCGCCTGTACCACGCAAGCTTGTTTCAACTGCGGCAAGGAGGGCCATAGAGCATATGCTTGCCCAGAACCGAAGAAGTAGGGAAAAGAGGGCGCCCCGCAGTAGTTGCACTTGTTCGTACTGCGCTGGGCGAGATTCAAGGAACGAGACTTGTGATTAACATTACCCTCAAGACAAAGAACGGTGGCCGACGGGTAAAAGCGCTAGTGGACTCGGGGGCAGAGGCAAATTGCGTGAAAAGGAGACTTGCTTTGGAGATGGATGTTCCATTATTGAACGAAGGAGCAACGCCATTAGCATCGCCGGACGGGAAAAGGATTTACTCGTACGGAGACTGCATTTTCAAAGTAGCCGCCGAGGACTCGCTTGGAGACCGCAGGGAGTGCGACGTGCGCTTTACGTCTTGTGATTTTGACCTCGACGACGTTGACGTGATACTCGGGTACCCTTGGCTGACTACCGTGGACCCCTTGATCTCCTTTAGGGAGGCGACATGGAGACACCAGATCCGGCCAAAGGGGCTAGAGGTTGCAAGTGCGAAAGAATTTGCTAAGGAACTAAAGCGTGGATTACACATTTATCTTTTGACCGCAGTGCCGGCGCAGGGAGGCCGACGCATTGCCGCAGTATCGGCAAAGGGGGTTGTTCATATTCCAGAGAAGTATCGAGACCTTTCTAAGGTGTTTTCTACTAATGCTGCAGGCATCCTTCCCGATCACCATACGATGGAGCACCGCATTGATCTAGAATCCGGCTCGCAACCACCATACGGTCCCGTCTACGCCCTATCTGAAAAGGAGCTTGATGTTCTACGCGAATATCTTGACGCAAGCTTGGCGAAAGGTTGGATTCGTCGTTCTACTAGTCCAGTAGGTGCCCCGATCATGTTCGTTCTAAAGAAGGGAGGCGGACTTCGTCTCTGCGTCGACTACCGGGGGTTAAACCGGATTACAATTAAGAACAGAACGCCTCTGCCACTTATCAGCGAGACTATAGATAGGCTTAGGGGAGCGAAGATCTTCACAAAGCTGGATCTAAAGGATGCTTACCACCGGCTACGAATCCGGGAGGGCGACGAGTGGAAGACTGCGTTCCGCACACGCTACGGGCACTTTGAGTATTGCGTTATGCCATTCGGACTTTCCAATGCCCCTGCGACCTTTTAGGCGTACATCAACTACGCGCTTATGGGACTCGTGGATGTCACTTGCGTGGTATATCTGGATGACATCTTGATCTACTCCGAGAACCCGGAGGACCACACGAAGGCAGTCCGAGAGGTGCTCGAACGGTTGGAGCAACATCAGCTCTTTGCGAACCTGGAGAAATGCGAGTTTGACATAGAGAAGGTTGAGTTCTTGGGGTTTGTTCTGAGTCCCGACGGTGTGGCGATAGAGGCCAGCAGGGTTGCCGCCATTCGTGATTGGCCGGCTCCGAAGAGCATTAGAGAAGTTCAAGTGTTTCTGGGGTTTGCTAACTTCTACCGGAGGTTTATCTATGGGTACTCTAGGGTGGCGAAGGGCTTGTCCGACCTGTTGAGGGGCAACGGTAAGGTCAAAGACCTATTTGTCTGGACAAAGGAAGCAGCACGAGCTTTTGAAGAGTTGAAAACCGCATTCACGATAGCGCCTATCCTTCGTCATTTCGATCTAGTACTGAGGATCATGGTAGAGACCGATGCTTCAGGATTTGCCCTTGCAGGCATTATATCCCAATTGTTCGGCGAGGGTGCGGATACACGGTGGCACCCCATCGCCTTCTATTTAAAGAAGATGTCGGAAGTTGAATGTAGATATGAAACGCACGATTCTGAGCTATTGGCTATTGTTTTGGCATTCCGCATCTGGCGATACTACTTGGCGTACGCACGGCGTGTTATCGTCGTGAAGACGGACTATAATAACCTCAAATACTTCATGACTAAGAGAAAATTGAATAGTAGACAAGCTAGGTGGGCTGAAGAGTTGGCCGCTTTTGACTTTGCGCTCGAGTATCGAACGGGGAGCAGTAATCCCGCCGACGGACCGTTGAGAAGGCCAGACCTGGCAGAAAGAGCTTTAGAAGACTCGTTATTGCCTATATTGCACAATAAGCTGAAAAATGCAGAATAGAAAGCCCTGTGAGTGGCGGCAATACGCCGTCACGCCGACCCTGCGACGCCGAAGAACAAGGCCTAGGAGAGAGGAAGTAGGCACTCCTCGATTAGCGAGACGCTAAGGAATTCCGAAGAAAAGGAAGACTACCTTGGCGACGGAGCAGAGGGTGCGGAGCCCCTACTTAAGCCTGTCGCTAGCATAGCTAGTTGCAAATAGTACGTGCCACGGGTTGTTGCTACGGTAACAATAGAACCCGAAATAGCATATCAGGAGAGTGGAGAGACACTGATCGAACTATTGTTGAAGCTGTAAGGGAGTGATCCTTTTGTGTAATAACGGCGGTACGAGAGGTTCCCGAAACCTACTACAGCTGGAGCCATCAAGACTTGGGAACTTGATGCAACTAGGTTGTTGAGACATCGCAACGCCGTGTATGTGCCGGACGAGCCAGCGGTAAAAGCTGAGCTGTTACAAGCAAACTATGATGATCCTTTGGGAGGCCACTTTGGCGCAAGCAAGACGCTGGAGATCCTCCAGAGAAAGTACTTTTGGCATAGCATGAGAAAGGACGTGCGAGACCATGTAAGGACGTGTCAAATATGCTAAAGGACGAAGGTAAAGAGACATCTACCCTACGGCGCACTCAGTTCGTTCCCCATCCCATCTAAACCATAGTAAGAGATTACGCTGGACTTTATTACAGGGTTACTACCATTAAGGTTTAAAGGCAAGGTTTATGACTCGATCCTCGTTATTGTCGATAGGTATACGAAGATGGCACGATATATTCTAACGACGAAAGAAATCATAGCCCCAGAGCTAGTAGACTTGTTTGTGCTACACGTGGTTAAAGACTTCGGTATCCCAGCGGGCATAACAAGCGATAGAGGCTCTGTTTTCACGAGCAAGTTTTGGGCGAGTCTCTACTTTTATCTAAAGATCCGAAGACGACTAAGTACCGCATTCCACCCGCAGACTAATGGATAAACAGAAAATTTGAATCAAACATTAGAGCAATACCTTAGGTGTTATGTTAGCTACTAGCAAGACGACTGGGCCACGAAGCTGGCACTCGCTAAGTTCACATACAATAATTCACAGCATTCAACAACAGGAATGTCTCTATTCTATACTTTGTACGGTTTCCACCTAAATATCGAGCTGCACGTTGAGGACAACGTTCCAGAAGGGGAGGCGCTGGCAGCAACAGAAAGAGTCAAGAGAATCCAAGAAGAGCGAGAAATTTTGGAGGAGCGCTAGCAAGAAGTAGTAGATGCGTAGAAGAGGCACTATGACAAGAAACATATTGCCAGAGAATTCAAAATCGGAGACAAGGTTATACTTCGTGCAAAGAACATTCGACAGCTTCGACCTAGCGTAAAGCTTGCGGACAGGTACCTAGGACCATTCCAAGTAATCGAGATTATAGGGGCCCATAAACAGGCATATCGTTTGAAATTACCGCCTTCTTACAAGATTCATGATACCTTCCACGTTTCCCTATTAGAGCCGTAGCACTGCCGGGCGAACGCCGTCTTAGAACTGGATCTAGTTGAGATTGATGGAGAAGAGGAATATGATATAGAGTCGGTTTTGGCATATTGAGAGGGCAAGAAAGGGAGAGAGTATCTCGTTTGTTAGAAGGGCTATACGCCTACGGATGATACGTGGGAACCACCAAAGAATCTCACTCACGCACTAGAAGCATTGCAAGAGTATTTGGATTAAGGGAACGTCGCTATGCCGGTGGTAAAGCGGAGGCGTAAAGGATGAACGCTTTTATTGTAAAAACCCATCCGAAAACCATATAGAAGTATCAAGAGACCCTATTATCATACATTACGCCAATCCAGCTTCAATCCTCACTTGGGCTCGCCGGACCCTCACCCCCATCACTATCAGCATTATTATCATCATCGTCCGGAGTATCGCGAGAGATTAGTGGAAGGTTGGCCTTGAGGGGGTTAGCCGTCGACATAGTTGCGGGAAGAAAACACTTACTTAGTACCGGAGAACATCGACAATGCCATCAAGAGAAGTTTACATCTGAGCCAAGCTTATAAGAATAGCTTAACCCATGCCTTGGATCGTTGTAGGGACGCGGGCGCCGCGCACGGTAGCTTCAACACGAGAAGTGTAGGCAGCCTATTAAGCCGTGACGGTAGTAATAGCGGCTTAGCGCTGATCAGAGTTGGCCGGCGTCGCTAAAGCAGCGTTAACCTTACGGAGTAAGCGGTTGAGGCGAGGGACGCAGGATTGTGGAACCTTCAAGATTAGTATAGGGGAGGCCAAAGAGAGGTGAGTACTCACGACGTGGCATGGCTTATTCATCGACCGACAGCGGTCGCAAACCGAGCGGTTGCCCTGCTTAACGTAGCGAATGTTGGGATTCCACGCGAGGTTTTTAGAATATCGTAGGTAGTATTGTCGAATTAGTGCTTCAGGGGCACTAGCCGAACGAGGAGCGACGTTGTGACGAGCGGGAGGAGCGTTCATGATGAATGATGGGGAGGGAGAAGAGAAGAAGGACAAGGGTGAAGGTGAGGCTTGGGGATGCTTGAAGAGGAGATAGAGAGACGAAGGAGGGCCGAGGTGGTTGTGGAAGATAATGTTAATAGAAGAAGGAAAGGAAGCTAAGAGGGCCAGGGAAGGGGGTTTTATATTGCCCTTCCCCGCTTGGTTCCCGTACTCGCCGTACCACCTCGTTAAGGAACTGCGCAAGAAACTGTAAGATGCGATTCACGAACTAATAGGGAGACGGGATTAATAGCAATCGGAGATCGGATCGATCGTAGGGCCCTAGGTCAATGACGGAGGGACGAAACGAGTATATTACTCGCCTATAGGGTGGATTGAAATGTGAGAAGACATTGTATGAAAGGACGGGGTTGGGAAGTAGGAAATATAGGTCTACGTAATAGTAACGACCTCTTGGGGACAAGAGTCTAGGAGGGGGGTTGATGTAACGAGTAGGACTTGGGATCACGTGAAAGCGTGGTCTGGGCGTGTTAAGCTATTCCAGGATAGTGCCTGCGTGGTCCCTGCGTCACGCTAGAGGATATAAGACGTGTCCTGTGAGCTCTTGGAAAGGGCATCGATTAGTTTGAATACTGAAATTGAGCATTGAGAGTGAAAGACTCTATCACGTCGGACATACTTCTTTAGCCTTGCTTGAAGCTTGCGTAGCACACTGCCATTTAGCCTCATAGGAGTTCACTTTCTTTAAGGCCCAGCTAGAAGTCTTTAAGAATAGCTAGATTCATTTTCGACTTCCAACTATATTACCGCGGTTAGTAGCTATGACTAGTTGTTTAATAAGAAGAAGGGTATTAGTAGGGATATTCTTATACATAAGGTCCAGATGTACGTCTATCACTTAAGATAAGAGTATTGAAATCGTTAGGATAGCTTACTATATAATATATATTATGGCATTATTTAATAAGTCATTCAATAAGACCCGATACTCTAGTTAGCTAATGTTCTCCTCTAGGATAATTCCAAGTATTAGCTTATTTCTTACCCTTAGTATGCTTGCCTTTTTCTAAAGGAAATCCCTATTAGCTATTCCTACTATTAAGGTAATACTAAAGATATTAAGGTAAGTACGTCTTTTATAATCCGGGACGAGATCGTTTTATCTACTAGTCCACGCGCTTGGATTAGTATATTAGTTATAATAGAAAGTGCTTTAGTTATTAGATCCTAGCTCGAATCTACTAGAGAAAAGAAGTTGAGTTTAAGTCTTAATAAGGGTGCTGAGGTTAATGCCTTTTAGACTTTTACGACTAATACTCATCTAAGTTGGAATCCTCGTGATTTGTAGGATAGGAGTATTCTCTTTTATAAGTTTAGAACTCCGATTAAATTCGAATAGTAAGCTAATAGCGATAATCGCCTCTCTTTTAGCTCCTAACTAATTACTATTGATTGTAATGAGAAGGGAGAATTGGTTACTAAGACTAGCGTTTCCTAGGATAAGATCGTCTTTATATATAAAAATATAAAACCGCCTACTATTACTAGATTTAAGGAGATAATAGATATTACTCCCTTTCCGTTTCCTAGGGCTATTAAAGTTACTAGACTTAGTAATATCTCGGACGCTCTTATTAGTCGGCTTACTTAGGATAGTCTAGTAGTCTAGGAGGAGGCGAAGTTCTAATTGATAGCTAATTGGTAAGAGGTTAATAACTCTTATTCTTCTTTTAAGGTTAAGGCTTTAACCACGATTAAGAGATATTAGGGTTAGGTGTAATCTTAGGAGAGAAAGAATTTCGACCCAAGTAAGTCCTTCTTTATACTTTCTACCTCTAATACCCTAAATAATCTACTATTAGACGACGATGAGATCTTAGAGATTAGTAAGAAGGAATTTGAGTAAGCTAGAGTATTAAAACCGACTAGTACCCCTTATTATTGCCTGGCGAAGGAACTTGTGTCTAATTCAATTAATAAGGATATTAATATAGATCTTACTCGATTAATCACTTAAGCTAAAGAGGTTAGTTAAAATAGAGTAGAATGAGATGTGCCGAGCCCTATACCTTTAGATCTAGGCGGTGAGTAGAGATAACTAGAAAGGACCTTAGATAGCTCTAGTCTAGTGTATATTAATTCTATTCTTATGTTGACTCTTAGTACTACTTTTTAGCTAAGATAGAAACGTTAAGGAGGAATTTATCACGATTTCTTTTTCTATATATATATAAAGGACTCGTCTAAAGTTCCTAGAATATATAGTATTTAGTGATATACTAGCCTATAAGCCCTAAATTATAGCGAGCCATTGACGGATTTATAGGCCTTTAAGCCCCTATATTCTAGCGGGTTTTAGTGGCATAGCGTAATATTATTAGCATAGCGATAACTACTTATAGGGCTAAGGCCTATAAATATAAGGTACTTTAGCGAGTGGCAGCTTATTCTATAGCGCCTTTATAGCGCTTGGGCGCTATATTCTAGGAACTTATCTAATATTAAGCTTAAAGAGAGGAAAAGAAGATAATCTATTTAGCTATTAGGGCTCTAATCCTTAAGGGACCAGGCGGCTATAGTAGTAGCACCTTCCTCCACTTAACTCTAGAGCTTATAGGCCTAAAATATAGTGAGGTATGCCCTAAATTCATAGCCTACTAAGTGTTCGCTACTTATAGGCCTAAAATATAGTGAATTGGCCCTAAAACTATAGCTTATAGGGCTGAGATATAGTGAATATGCCCTATAATCGTAGCCTATAGGCCCAAAATATAGTGAGGTCACGTGACTTCGTGGAATCGGCTGGCTGTAAAAAACGCTCTAGCTGTAAGTAAGACTTATGGAGAGTCTTAAGCCTACTAAGCTAGAGCGGGCCGGCTATTACTAGATATAGTAATTATAATTACTACCTCTCTTTATGTATAGTAATCAAATATTACTTAGCTAGAGAGGTATACTAAGGGGGCCGGGGTTATAAGAGAGCTTACCTTTAAATTATTTTCACGTAGGCTAGTATAGACGCTAAAATATTATCTATAAGGAGAGTGATAGGGCCAACTTAGATACCTAGATCCGATAATTGTCTAGTAAGGTTACTATACTTCTAATTCTTCCCTAAGGTGAGAGCCTATTAAGTTGAATATAATAAGTTCAAGTTAAGTATACTTAAAAAAGAGTACTAAACCGACCTATGAATGGAGGGTATCTATAAGAGTATAAAAGCTTAGCGGATAATTGAAATTGTTTTTAATTCTTCGATATATGCTAGCTCTTATATAAAGAATAGAGTTCTCTCTAAAAACTAAAGAGATTCCCTTAATAGTAATATACTCTACGTATAGCACTACTCGTATATAGAGTAGAGATCCTTTTAGTAATAAAGCCTACTAGAACCTCTTATAAGCCTGCCTAAAACCCCTTAAAGTTAGACTATCCTACCCCAGTTAACGCTAAGTCTTTATAAGGGTAATTGGTCTTCCCCCTAAGGCAGATAGAGTAGCTAATAAGCTATAAGACTATCGGCTAAGACTTATTAACTAGAATAATATATAAGTAGAAAGACGAGGTCGTAAGCTAGAACCCTCACATCTATATGCCTATACGTTTTACTACTCCGTATTATAGTTGTGTTTAATAGGGACTAGCTATTAAATAAGCCTCTACTAACTATGTTACAAGAAAGGAATAGGCACCCTATATATCTAATAAGTAGATTAATAGGAAATAGCTATGTAAAAACCCCTAATAAGCACATTTATTGCCTTTACACCTAACTTAATAGGAATAAGGAGTGCTTCCCATAAAAATTTATGACTTCATAATCATATATAAACTTAGGGCACCGGTTTTCTCTATAGAGAGAGAATACACTAGGCCATCCACGCTATTACTAATTAATCTATAAGAGGGACTTATCGTAAATACTATAAGAGTAAAGCACTTAAGGTAGATATTAACTAAAGCCTAATTTAAGACATAATAGAATGATAGAAAAGCACGTAAAGGAAGGTAAAGTAAGGTAAGGTAAAGTAAAGTAAAGTAAAGTAAAGTAAAGTAAAACACTTAGGTATTAGAATAAAAAGAAAGCCTAACTATAGGCAGAAATAACTAAAAAGGAAAGCCTAACTATAGGTAGTAAGAACTAGTACCTACTAGGTATACGCTTAAAGGTTAAGGTTAATTAAAGGTAGAAGTAAAGGGACCTTTAAGAACGAGTTAGTAATTATTTCCTTAAAAGGGGGCAGGGAAACGTCTTAATAGGCTAAAGATGGAGGAATAAGATACTATTAAAGTCAAAGGTATTATTAAAGTCGGAAGTATTATTAAAGTCGGAAAAAAAGGAAGGAATATACCTAGGAAAATAAGTTAGTATATATTCTAATACTAGGGATAGTAGTACTTAGTAATAGCCTAAAGGTAAAGGTTTTAGAGTATAGATATCGAAAAAAAAAGTGGAACTAAGAGATCGAGTAAGTATAAAGTTATTTAGTAGAAGGGGGATACTTTCTAAAGAGCTTAAAGGCGCCTAGAGTTATAGTATTAAAGTAGATAAAAAAGATTAAGGTTATTGAAAATCGCTAAGGGCCTAAATATTATTATTATCTTCACTTTTAAGTTACTTGTATCTATAGCTACTATAGCCGCATATCACTTTAAAGTGAATTATAGTACTTATAAGAGGTTTAGACGTGGGGTTGAGTATATCTTAAATAGCGGTTAAGAATATTTACCTGTAGGTAATAGACTCGTATAAGGAATAGAGAGGCCTTTTAACTATTACCTAGTGACTTTATCTTCCTAAGTATCTTTAACTTTAGGTTTAGTGTTCTAATATATATACGTGTATATTCACCTTTTGAAGTGAGGCCTTTAGGACCTAGTTCGGATAAAGGTGAATTGGAAGTAGTAGTTAGTTGCTAGCTCTTAGAATATTCGTGGAAATTGAGTTCGAAGAAGGAGTAAGTAAGTTAAAAGTAGTAGTTAGTTGCTAGCTCTTAAGTATAAGGAGGCGAAGTCGGATAAAGAGGTTCGTGGAGGGGTTTATAGAAGGATATTTTAGAAGTTTGAGGAGTTCGAGGAGTTCGTGAAAGAGGAGTTTATAGAAGGAGGTTCATAGAAGGAGGTTTTAGAAGTTTGAAGATAAGGGAAGTAAAGTTTATAGTTAAAAAGGTGAATCTATATGAATTAGCTTTAATTACTAAATGAAAGGGTAAGTACGTTCTAATGAAGGCTAGTTATAATTAGGAGGAAAGTATTAAGAGATCCCTAGGAAAGAATACTATAGTTAGATATAAGCTCTTAGAGTTCGATTAGACGAAACGAGGTAGTTAGTTACTAGCTCTTAGTGTTAATAAGTTATGGTAGAATAATATATAAGATGGATAGAGGAAAGGAAAAAAAGATAGGGGGAAGGGATCCTTAAGTAGGCGCTAGTAGATATGGGGTAAATCACTAATTAGTTACTATATGAGGTATATTTACTTTCTTTTAGTATTAAGGGTATTCGCAACTTAGCTAGTTATATTCTAGAGTTACTTATAAGGACTATTTCTTACCCGTTCTACTACCTAAAAAACCCTATAAAGCACGAAAATAATCGCTAGAGCCCGACGCGTCTCTATATAAAAAAATTATAATCCTAGCATTAATAATAATAAAGTTCTAAAGTTTTACATATTTAAGGGTATATAGCGAGTTAAGGAGCTCGAGATATAAGGCCTATACTATCCCAAAGCGAGGTGGCCCTAGAGCCAATAGTCTATGCTAGATGCTAGTAGCTAGGCCTAATTAAGGTTAGCGATCTATCCCCTCCTAAAGCGTAGGCTACGTAGCAAATAACCTATACCTCATCACGTGAGATGTTCCGGGGCTTGCCCTAGTACTTCCTTTTCGGGATTAAATTACTCTCCTTAGTCGGCACTTATTATAACTATTATATAAAGTGAATATATTATTACTTATCTATTAAGTCTTACTCTCCTAATCTTGCTCTCTGTGAATTAGTCACATTTAGTCGTTCCTAATATAGCTTAGTAGTAGGGCGGGTCCTAATTATTTTTCCTCGCGGCTAATCTATATGCCTTCCCCTCTATAAATAACTCGACGTCCCACTCTACTCAATCCTACACATGTCTTCCTTTAAGAACCTCAAGCGTCTTAGTTCGAATACAATTAATAATAATACCCCTAATTCTTCCTTATATGAGCTTTTATCTTTAGGGCTAAATTATGAAGGCGCGTCCGTCGCTAGTAGTCAAAACCTACTTATACGTGCCTATTGTGCCCCCCGAGTTATACCTTCCTATAAGTCTCATTACGAAATAGATAATCCTATTACTCGTTTTAAACTAATAATAAGCTGTAGTTATAAATACTATTCCTCTTATAATTAGGCCTATACTAACCTTTCTTTCTACACTACTATTAACTCCTTCTCCACGATCTTCCTTAATAATATATCCTACGCCTATATCGAATCTTTAAGTCCCTAGTCCCTTGAGATTAGTATTAGATTTTCATATAGATCTACTGCTAAGTACTAAAATACCTCTTACTTATTATATACTAGGGCGGTCTATATATTACTAGGATAGATTACCTAGAGGAACTTCATAGGAAGAAGCTCTAATATCTAAGCCCTTTCTAAGTCGTCCTATAGTTATTATCTAGAGTTAGAGGAATATTTTACCTATATGAGTTAGCTAGAATAAGAGGATACTAGAGAGGGAGGCGGAGAGGGTAAAGAGCCTATAGAGAAAGGTCTTTACTAGGATAGAAGCCTAATCCTCTATAAGGAGAATATCTATAGCTAAGGAATAAGCCTCTACTTAATAAAGAACTACTATAAAGGCTTCTAAAGATACTATAAAGGTGCTACGTTCGTTAATATATAATAGTTTCTTACTAATATATTAGTTACAAACTACTTGATAAAAAGCCTAAGCTAAGGAGCTATAGTCCTAGAATGCTCTCGCTACTAGAGAAGCTATAAAAGCGGAAAAGATGAGAGCTACTACTAAAGAAAAGGAATTAAGAGAAAGTAGGAAATGTGCCTAAGTGGAAGCTAAATATCTCACGTGTCTTGAAGTAGCGGAAGTAGCTAAGTAGTTTCGTGACGTGATCACAAGCGGAGTAGTATAAGAAGCTCTCTTAGCTAAGTAAGCTGCCAACTCTTCTAGTAAGGACGAAATTGAAAATAATACCTAGATCTTACGTGGAGGTCTAGTGGCTAAGAAACGGAAAACTCGGGCTAGGAAATTAAAGACTTTCCTTCTAGATAGTATAGATCCTATCAATTCCCTACTAAAGTCGTAGTAGGATACTATATTAGCTACTATAGATATATTTCCCCTAGAAGTCCCCCCTAAAGATATTCATAGATATATATAAAATTTCTTAGGGAATATAAATGCCCTAGTTACGTAGAAATCATATACGGTTTATAGGAGATCTTAGGAGTCTACCTCTATTACTACTATCTTGAGAAGTAATTGGATTCTTCTTAATAATATGTATTATTTTAATAAGTATACTAGAAATAATGATTTAAATATAGTTGATCTCTATAAGGTCTATCTTACTTTAATCTAGAATTATAGTAGTAAGTCTATACTAAAATTTAGTAGTAAAAATAATATTAATACTTTACTCTATAATAATTATCTAGTATATCTTCTAGATCTAACTCCAATTAAGGAGGCTTATATTACTAGGTCGAAAGTTATTGGCTTTATGCTCTAGATTACCTATAAGAATAAGGGTATTTACTATAAATTAGTATTAAGACATATTATAGTATACTATTAGAACCCCTCTAAGCTCTTCAATATCTTACCTTCTCTTAAACTAAATCTTACTAAATATATTACTATTTCTTAGGAGCGTCCGAAGCTAATGGGGATTCCTAGTAATGCTCCTTTACGCCTGTTAAATGCGGTCTTAGCTAAGTTCTATTAAGTGAGAAAAGCGAAAGTACTAGCTATATTAGAGTAGCTCTGTCTCTATAATCCTCTTTATAAGGATATGAAGATAAATCGAGAATTACTAGCTATATAGAAAGAGAGTTTTATACTGGAGATCTTAATTACCTTAGTAATTATTACTAATTGAAAACTCTCTAATAATTAAGATAGTTATATATATGACTAGGATACTAATATAATAGAGTTTAGTATAAGAGTAATAAAGTAAGAGGAGGTTATCTATAAAGATAATAATAATAAGATTCTTAGTAATTAAATCGAGTTTAACGGGTCTTCTAATAGCCCTAGGCTATTAGAGAATAATAGTGGTATATCTTCACTACTCGGACTAGACATAGAATATACTAATGATAATTACGACCCGATATATATATTAACTAGGGCTTTTATTTTAGATTAAGAAAACTAGAACGTTTCTCTAAAAGAGTTATAAGCTTAACTCTTTACTAAACTTTAAAGGGTGTATGAAGAGGCCGGAAAGGAAAATCTAGATAGCTCTATTATAGTCCTATATATCAAATATAAATAAGCTTTTAGTATTAAGACCTTTAACTCTTAGATAGATTATAATTATCTCCTTATAGCGTTCCCTATAATATTCCTATATAGAAGAGGAGGTCACGTTTAGGCAGATTAAGCCAAACGGCCAATATTAGTTAATCTTTAAGAGTACGTAAACTAGCTAATGAGACACTATAATTATCAAGTCGCTAAGTACTATATCCTATTATATGTCCTCTATAATATAATCTTACTTCGTTAAAGTTCTATAGGTAATATTATTTAATCTCAGAATGAATATTAGGCGTATAGATAAGTGGATATTATATTATTAACGTCTAAAGACCTATAAAGAGCGGCTAAAGAGATAGCTGCCAGAGGACGTTACTCTAACCTAGTTATTAACCGTCTACTAGTTAACGTGAGATTAGTATCTTCTTATAACCCCGAGTCTTTTAGTAAGAAGCTTATAATATACTATATCCTTATAGGGCACGTCGTGCTATATAGTACTCTTACCTTCTAATTTACAATTAACCCTACTAATTTGAATTCTCCCCTAGTATTAAGAATAGCTGGTATACACGTCACACCTTATCTTACAAAGGCATAACTATCTAATCTTCGCCGTAGGTCTACTATAGGAAATCTAGGCCTTATTATATAATACTTTAATAATATTATCTAGTTATTCTTTAAGTATTTATTATATTCTACTATAGAGAAGGTCGGCATCCTAGGACCTATTATTAGTCACTTTAGGGTCGTTAAGACCAACGCTAGGAAAATACATCACCTATATGGATTCGCCTAACTAGCTAGAAACATCGACTTTAATAAGCTTAGCGTAAGAGTAATCTAATCTCTAGACTTTAGAAATAGGCTAGCATCTTATCTAACCTCTATAGTTACCGAGTAGATCGACCTCGCCTAGGGCGAATGCTATAGAGAGGAGTACTCTAACTGATAGCACTTTTATAACTATACTAAGTATAGTCTAGAGACGTTTATAGCAGAGTTAGAAGCCGACGTAAACTCCGTGGCATGTAAGTATTAAATATATAGCTATACCTAGACCTACTTTAAGGATTAAAAGAAGATGCCTATAAAAGACGCTAATGGAAACGCTATTCCTAGTCGTTTTACTATTTACTACTGGTTTCTATACCCTAGGCTAATTATTCCGAAACTAGTAAAGGATCTAGAGACTAGTATAGACGTCCTACTAGAGGGCCTTGAGTGGCTAAATCTAGGTTATAGTATAAGTGAGAATAGATCGTTAACATAGAGCCCTAGCATAGGTGAGATCTTTCTTCCACGTAATAATCCTAGACTTAATTAACGTAATAATGTAATCTCTAGCTGTATATATTTAAACCACGATATTTAGTAGATCCTAGGATTGAGCTATATACTATCCGCGCTATACTATATATTTAATTACTTAACGAAGGACGATATTAAGATATATAATCTCGTGCTAATAGTAGCTCTTTTCAAAATAGCCATAGAGAGAGCTAAGGCCGCTACTAGCCCTCTTACGCCCGCCTAATAAAATCTTATAAAGGTTTAACTAGGTGATTTTTATATAAAAGTATACCACAAATTTCAACGAGAATAGGAGGTTAGCGCTATTATAGTTTATGCTTTCCTATAAAAGCTACTATTATTCTATATACCCTATAAAGAGACCCGAATCATATAGCTTTACTAAGTTACTACTCATTTGAGAAAGTAGGCTATAATATCTCATAGTAATATCTTAGGAGGCAATTCGGACGAATAAGACGAGTTAAGGGACCAGCCCGATTTAGTAAGTAAGTCTAGGGAGGCCCTAATTAGTATAGATACTAGAAATATAGTACTAGGATTCTCTAAGTTTATAGTAATAGGGAGTCCAAATTCTATAGCTATTAACTATAAACTACGCGGCCCTTAACTAGAAGAGTTTTATATATATAAGTATATTACTTAAATTAGTATAGAGACTATTTAAAGTGCCTAAAAGGGGTCGTTCTCTTTTTATCTAGAGTATCCTAAGTTTAGTACGCATTAGCAATATTCACGCTAATATAAACCTAATAACCTAAATCCTAGTATATAAGTGCCTATAATCTATAGAATACTAACCCATATTAGTAACTATAGTAAATTGGTGCGAGATATTTTAGCTAATTCGCTAAAAGCTAAGAATAATATTAATAAATATCTTCTAGGACTCTTTATGCCCTAGAATAGATTTCTATAATTATTTAAAGAGTACACCTCTAATATAACGCTTTTCCCTAAGCCGCGTAATGCCTATTCTTTAATCTAGTCTTATATCTATTTGAAATTATATCCTTGCTTATAAAAACTATTCACGAATCTTCGCCTTCTATATTGGAGTAAAGAAGTGGTAGAGAAGGATTAATAGGCACGGGCACTCGAGCGGGACTTATAGGAGGAAAACGCTATATTTAGGGTAGAAGATATATAATACTAAGATGAATTCGACCTTCCAAATATCGATTAGTCCACGGAACTCTCTATAGAAGACTTTCAACACAGCTTCTTAAATGCGATTAAGTATTAGTAGTAGAGGAAAATTAGACTAAGCGCTATATCTAGTTTAAAACTGGAAATCACTACTTCGAGTCTCCTAGGTAAGTCGAGTATTCACGGTTAAGATATTAGGATTACCTATTATACTAAGACTATAAGAAACTAGAAGGAGATATACAAGTCTTAGGATAAATTAAGTAGGGAACTCTTATAAATCCTAGAACCTAAGACTACTCCACCGGATCTACTAGGATATACTTCTGAGATGGGATATAGTCTAGGTAGAGGACGAGGACATTCGCGTAAAAAAGGACGTAGAAGGCCCTAGGGATCTAGGAATAAGAGTACCGTGTCTAGGGTAGAGCTTGAGCCCTAGCTATAATAGCTATTTATAGACCCTAATATATTAGATAGCTTGAAATCCCTATATGCCACTAACCTAGGTCTTAATAAGTTAATAAGTATTATCCGCCTATAATATAAGCTAAATAAGAAATAGTAACTCACTATATACGTACTACTTAGAAGAGTAATAGATATTATAGACTTTATTATAGTCCTTAAAGACTAGACCCTAGTATATATTAGAGGGTAGGGAGGAACGGGGAAGACTATACTAATAGCTGGCTTTCTTCTTAGAATGGAAATCTTAGGTCGCTCTAATAAGGTCTTAATAGTAGTATCTACTAGCTCGGCTACTTCTCATATTAGGGGTGCTATAATCCATGCTATAATGGGAATTGGTAGTTTAGTTATTGAAGATAATATAAGTATATCTCTATAAAAGATGCGAGTATAGTACTTAAAGATTAGGTTTATATTAGTAGATAAGGTTAGTATAATTGGGTAATCTATCTTTAGTAAGGTCTATCTAAAGGCTAAAAAGATATAGAAACCCCCTACTAATTCCGGAACCGTCTTAGGAGGTATTCTATATATAATTACTCTTAGAGATTTCTACTAGTTTTAACTAATATAAGATCCCATATTCTGGGCAACTATAAGTGAAATAATAGAGTAGTAGGAGTATAGCCTCCGAGTTTAGAGGTGCTTTAATGACATCATTATCTTAATAGAATAAATGTACTAGAAGGACGATTTACACTACTAAGGGTTACTAGAGTGCACTAAAATGGTCTCTCTTATAAATGCGGATATTGACTTCTTAAATAGTAAGACATAGGCTAAAAAGGAAAGCCGGGGGGAGCCTATTCCTAGTACTACTATTCGTACTTTAAATGAGGAGAGGTATGACTTTAATCGACTAGCTATTAAGAAGTTTATAATAGATTATAGGTAATAGATCTAGTTATTTCTAGCTATATACTCTCAATTGAGAGCCTTACTTAGTTAGGCTAGGATTTCGGTGGCTACTATATTAGCTATAGGAGATACTATAGCATATAAGGGCCCTAGTATCTTATTCTTTACGCCTAATATACTATTTATACTCTTAGTAAACATGGGAACGAGGGTTAGACTTACTAATAGGAAAATAGGGAAAGCTATTAACGTAGTTATAGACGACTATAGTACGTTATTCGTATTTCCGTCTCTCTCTTATTTATTTACTAATACTCCGAGAATAAATAGTAACCTTCTTTAAACTCGATAACTATTATATCCTTTATAATAAGCCCCTAATTTATGTGTTAGTCGACTTTAGCGAGCTATATGGCCTATAATATCCAAGTCTACTAATAAACCTTTAGCTAATCTTTTAGTATTCATTAAGTGGTAGAATAAAGGATTTGTAATTAAAGGTGGAGGCGAGTATATAACGCTAACAAATTCCTAGTACCCCTACGTTTACTATCACTAATTTCAAATCCTAAGGGTATATAAAAGAGGAGTTAGAGATAGACCTATCGTTTTCTAAAATGCTAGGGCGTCGTAGCCATTATTATCAATAGACATCCCTAAATATTCAACTTAGCCGTCTCACGTCGTCCTAGGGCCTCTATCTCTAAGAGAAGATTACTTAGTAGGATATATCCTACTATCCTAATCTAGAATTATCTGCCGAGATTAAAAGGTTAGAAATATTAGTAGTAGAGTCCTAGGGGCGTTAGAATGAGGAGATTAGAAAAAGGGGCGTTATATTCGAATCTAATAGGGAGATATAAGAGTATTAGGGCATGCCCTAGTACTTGTCACGTGTTATTAAGACCTTCCTCTCTTATATAAAGGGGGCTTCTTCCACTTACTTTCTATTTATATATTATACTTATTAAACTCGAATTTATTATCGTGGTATCTTTTTCTATTCATATTCTATATTATAACTCTCACTTAAATATATCTCATTTATATTACTTTATACCTTTTTAAGAAATTATTATTAAACTCTATAAATCTTCTCTATATTATCTTATTAAAAATAGCCCTATAAATCTAAAAGTCGTTTACTAACCGCCTAAATAAATGAGATACTATAGAAATGGATTAAAGTACTAGTCCTAGTTAATAATACTCCTTCGCTTTAATCGTTTATAGTACTAACCTATATAATAGAGGGCCTCTAGTTGTGGCTAATATCTAACTTAAATGTTACCTCGTAGTATAGTTTACGCGCTTTTATAAAGTCTATAGACGGCTTTGGTCCTTATATAAAAACGGTAGATAATTGGATAAATTATAATTAGAAATTTTATCCGAATTTATAGCGAGCGGGTAACCTATTAGAACTTATATAGTTTATAACTTAGGAAGACTTAGTTGACGACACGCCTTTAGCTAAGCCGGTAGTTGTTTATTTTACTAGGACTTTTCGGGAATAGGGCTCTTAGATTAAAGAACCTACTCTGCCTAATATGTTATATTACACTAATAGGAAAGAGGGTAAAGGATAATTGTAGTATTCTACGCATATTTATTTTAATATAGATTTATTCTCGTCTTATAAGATAATAGTGTAGTTAAGTCCCTTATGGGAAAAGGGCTTACTAATTAGCAAGCTTAGTAGTATCCTAGGAGAGGCTAATATATATCTTTTAGTAGTAGAAGCACGCTTCTATTCCTTAGATGGGTGAGAAGTAGACGCGGGTTCGCCTTTCCCTAATCTTAGGGATATTTGAGATATTACTCTTAATAAATAGGGTAAGTGTCATATCCTAATTGCCCACGCTTCTAAGTTTAAAGAGGGCGTGCATGTATACGTTGGTTTTTTTTTCTAATAGTAGGTAGTACCTCCTAGAAAGGATTTTAGTAGTAAGGAAGGTAGCTTTAAAATAGAGCTAATATATATATATTTAACTAGGAGGAAAGATAAGTTTATATCTTTAAGGGACTTAAATGCTTCTTCTTAGAAGAAGAGAAAGGTATTAATAATAGTTTAATGCGATTTCTAATACTAGTATTTCCTTTTCTAATAGGCGTTAAATAGTAGATATAATAATAGGTGGGATTTCTTTTATCCTTATGATTTCCTACTCTCTAGGGCTTGAGGCTATAGACGGAATAATAGTGGGAGTGTCTTTTCTATAGAGATATTTTAGTATTAATTATACGAAAATCGTAGTATAAAGTTATATAATACACTTATATAGCCTATACTAGAGTTATACTAATAGTATACTATAATAACTAATACTACTTTATCGCTAAGTGCCCTATAAGCCCCTATAACTTAGTGGGTTATTGGCAAATTATAGGGTCCTATGCCCTATGGCTATAGTGCCTTATAGGGCATTTAGGCATCCCCCCACGGCACTAAAGATGCCCCTAAAACAGTGACTAGCTCACTAAAAGTTAGGCAATAAAGCCCCTAACTATAGGGGCAAGTGCTTATAAATATAGGGGAGGTGATAGCGTAGCTAATTATAAGGTACTATTCATAAAACGTATTAAACTAATAATTAGAGCCTATATTATAATAGGTAAAATAGACTCTTAATTTTAGTCTAGAGAGAAGAAGAGAAGAGAGGCTTTCTTATCTAAAATATAGTAGTTCTAGTTAGTGCGGCTAGTGCGGTTCTAGGGGCAACGCGTAGAGGTAATAGAGGCCTCGCTTAGGGGGCAATACCTAGGGGCGATGGCCAGGGGCGATAGCTAGGGGCGATGCACGTGATTCCCAATTAACATAAACATATTAGGAGACTATATAAAGTCGATTTTATCGCTAGAGACGTAGATTATAATAGAAATATATAATCTAACGATAATAAAGGAGAGTTATTAAGGGCGGTCGATAAGCTAAACTAATAGGGCCGTGTATACACGTGATACGACTAATTAGGGGGGAAATTTTCGTAGGGTCGCTAAATTAATACATGGTCCACTAATAAGCTAATAAGGCTATGGCAGCCACGCACCTTAAAAAATTAAGCTTTCTTTACCTACTTTCTACTCTCCTTCTCTCTCTCTTCTCTCTAATAATTAACCTAATTATTATATAATTATATACTTCTATACTTTTATACTATCTATTAAAGGCACCTTGAATCGTAAGAATTACGATCATAGTATTTAGATAATATAACCTTCTTTCCTAATATTAAGACTTTATATTCGACTTTATCCTTTAACTTTACTTTTACTTTATATATATTATTGTTTTTACTTTACTTAGTATTTTATATATAAAAGTATAAGGGATTTTGCTTATTATATTTCCCCCCCTATATGTTTTTAGTAAGTAATATAGGGAGGAATAGATTCGCCCTTAAGTTAAGGCTTTATAGTAGAATTAGGAGCCTCTATAAGGTAGGCCTTTAGTTCTTAGTAGCGAAGGGGAAAGGAACTATTATACTCCTTATACTTATTATTTATTTCTAATACACTAATGAAAACGAGCGACTATTTCTATTAGGAAGCCTTATTAATTTCCTAAATATCTATATAGACCTAAAGGCGTAGTAGTAGGCTAGCCGCGTAATATGAAAGTAACCTAAAAACTAGGATAATAGTAATAGAAGCGAACTATAGAAGGAAGAGAAGTAGGAGAATAAGGGAAAGTAAGATTATTATAAGATAGTATAAGTTAAACCTTAGCTAGGTATAGGTCTTAGTACTTACGAATAATACTATTCTATTAATTTATATTTTAATCCTTACTCTTTTAAGAAAAGTAATAAGTAAAGCTTTAATCCAAGTAAAGGGAATTATAAAAAGGAAAGAAAGGGAACTAAGGAGTAGAGAAATTTATAGAATAAGAGAGAATAAGAAGTAAAGAAAAATTAGAAGGAAAGGAGTTAGGAGGCTATCCGACTATTATAATTAATATTATAAGCCGAAGGCCTTAGAAATAAGAAGAAAAACTAAGGAAAAGAGTTTATTAAGTAAAAGTAGAAAAACTAAGAGAATAGGAGAGATTAAGAGATAAGGTATACTTCTTTCGAAAAATAAGAACTAATAAGGAATAGAGGAAGCTTTCCTTTAAGAGAAATGAGAGACGAGGGAAAGAGAAGAAGGTATAACTAAGGATAGGAGTATAAGCGGCGTGAAAAGAGAGTCTCTACCACTTAGCTCCCCGAAAAAGAGAAGAAGAGGGCCTCCTTCTAAGTAATTTTCCCTAATAATATTAAGAACTCCCTTATTAAGTATAATTAATATTAAGCTAATAAGGGAGATCAGCCCCGCCGGGTTATCTATATCTATAGTGAAAACTAGAGCTATAACCCCCGATTTAACTACTTAAGCATCTAAGGCTAAAGAAAGGACTAAAAATCGTATATAGATATTTATATATAAAGCCTTACTACTAGTAAATATAATAGTAGATCTAAATAGAGGTATACTACTAGTAACTATAGAAAAGGCACCGATTATAGTAGTAGGAGTTATAATACTAGTAGCTAGATTATTAAGACTCCTACTATTTAAAGGAGAGAATATTATATCTTTTCTTAAAAGGTATTCTAATATCTACGAGGACCTCTAGATTCCTCTAAAGATAAGAAGGGCGAGGTTCCTTCGTTATATTAGACCCCTTTATAGAGACTAAATTCGGGATATACTAGAATATTATAAGGATAGGCTAATAGTATATAATAAGAAGAAGTTTTATAATACCCTTTAGAAAGAATTTAGAGATAATAACTAGGAAAGTCTCAAGTATAGCTTAGAATTCTTAGAAACGCTTATTAGTTAAGTATTAAGAAGGGAGATATCTTTAAAGAACTTTATTAAAAGCTTCGACTAGGTTTCTAGGACACTTATTAAGCGGAATAAGCTTAATATTATCTATTAGTATTAGGAATTTATAAAAGGACTATTATTATATATAAAGGATAAGATCTTTAGTAATACAAATTTTAATCCTTAGGACACCACTACCTATAGCTATAATAAGTTATATAAGTAAGTAGTGAAATCGTATAAAGTAGAGGAGAAATAGCGACGCTTTAAGTAAGCAAATAACCCCGAATATAACTAAGTTATAAAGAACTATTTAGAGGGGATTATTAAAGACCTAGTACTAAGGAAAGAAAAGGGTATTCTACTACTAGTACTACTTAAAGAATAGCTCTAAGAAGATAGAAATACTAGTGCCTAAGCTTCCGCTAGCTCTAAATTAACTAGGAAGCTGAGATTTAGTGAAAGTAAGAGCGAGGTTAATATAAGAATAGATAAGCTTACTAAGAATTTTAAGAAGCTTAATATTAGTATAGTTAGTTATACTAATATTAAGCGATTATAAAAGAGTTATATTAATAGTATTAAGTTAATAATTAATAATATAATAAAGTAACTCTAGCCGTTATAGAGTAGTAGAGGGTATAATTAGTTAAGAAGAGGCGGGTATAGAGGCTAAGGGGGATATTATAGCTACTAAGGATAAGGGGGGTATAGATACTCTTAATATAGAGTAGGGGATTAGGAAAGGACTATAGGAGCGAATTTTACTAGAGTCGTCGAGGTCGACTAAGCGGGTACTTTTAGAGACTTAGAAGGTAGGATTTACTTTAGGTATTAGGGAATAGATAAGGATCGTTAAAATTAGCTACTTAGATTAAATAAGGAAGAGTATACTCTTATTAGCGATTACCCCTTAATACTAAAACTTATTAACCTTTAATACTATCACCGTCTTCACAGAAGGGATTAGTATATAAGACCCTATAATAAGATAAGGAAGCCTATATTTATACTAACTACTAATAAGGAAAGACTTTTTAATTAGATTATAAGGTACTTAAGAGGTAGGGAATTTAACTATAATATTACCTCAAGGCCGCGGAATATAGAAGAGAGAAGGAGAAGATAAGAGGAAGTAGAGAGGGACGCTACGTAAGCCTAAGAATAAGACTAGTAGACCTAAGTATTTAGAGGAAATATATCTAAGGGGTAGATAGAGACTATTAATATTAGGGTAACGATAATACTAACTAAGGATATAACTCTACTTAGATCCTTCTTTAAGGACCTACTAGATAAGCTAATCTCTATTAACCTAATTAATATTAATAGTATTAGGGTACTTTTACGAGTAAGAGGGAAGGCTACTTAGGATACTAGGGATATTCTTAATTGCTATAGAAGGGAGTAGGAAAAACTGCCTTAACTAAAAGGCCCTAAGGGTATATTACCTAAATTAATAGATATGGACGACTATCCTTTAAATTAGGTAGAAGATATAGATAGTTAAGGGATGATTTAATAAGATCCTAAGGAGACTAGTAGGGAAGTTCTAAGAGAAAACGAAAAGGCCCCTCGTAATAAGAAGCTAGGGCCAGCTCCTCCTAGTATATTAAAAGAATAGAGGCGGATTACGGATAACTTTAAGTATTAAAATCCTAAGATGCTTACTCTACTCGATTTTAAAAGAGATAACTAAGGATACTTTTAATTAATAAAGACGAGTAATCTTCTACTTACGTAATTCGTAGAGGCGCTAGAAGAGACTATAAGGACGACTTAGAGATTCGGGTATATAATTCCTACCTTAAATACTCTAAACCCCTTATTGCCTAAGGGTACTAGACTAATAGTCTATATAAACCGCCTTAATCTTAGCTAAATAGTGTATAATAGATACGTCCTCCCATCTTCACAGATCTAGTTTAAGGTAAAAGGACTATAAGAGAGTATCTATAAGGAAGGAACTATTAATACTAGAGCTAAAGTTAATATAATCTCTCTTAAATCTATAATAAGTATTAGTTACCTAATTTCTAATATATTACTTAATATAAGTACTATAACTAGAGAAGTAAACTATTTCAATAGAGTAGTAATAGTAAGATTAGAAATTAGTAAAGGAGTTAAACTTATAACCCTATTCTTTATCCTTAAGAATTATCTAACTATACTCCTTAATTAACCCTTTATTTAAGCTATAAGGATAGGTATAGAATATACTAAAGACAGGTCGTAGATTAGTACCTTTATTAACTCTAATAAGCTAAATAATACCTATAGAATATTAATTATCCTAAGGCCGAACTTTAAGGAGGTAATAAGAGGTAGAATCCTCTCTATTAAAGAGACTAAGGGATCTAAAGTAGGAGGCGTAGCTATTAAGGTAGAGAGGTGAAAATAGAGCTTAGTATCTTAGCCAATGAGGTAACTAGGGGAAATAGAGGGTAGCTGGAATTTCCTAGGGAGTTTTTAGGGGAATCTTTTAGGTTAAATACTAGCGTTTCGGAGTTTAATAATATATTAGAAAGTACTAAGATAGGGAGAGCCTTAGTAGTAGCGTTAATAAAATATACGCCTTTACTTATAATAAAGAAGGCTTAGAAGGTATTTAGTAAGGAAGTTAAAGATAAAGAACTAGAATAGGTACTTCTAATAGTTAAGGAGTATATCCTAGAAGTAGATAATCCTAAATTAAATATATAGGAGGGGTTTTATACTAAAATAGTATAAATAAGGAAATAAGAGAAATAGTAGAGACCTTACCTAACTAGGAGAGAGTAGAGTAAAAGGATTATAGAATCTAAGGACCTAGTGAAAAGAGAGCTTAAGAAGATAGTAAGGATATTAGAAGGAGCTATAAATAAAGAACTTAGGGTAGTAGTTATAGCTATATATAAGAGGAAGGATAAGAAAGTTAGGCTAGTTAATATGAATAATAGAATAGGAGACCTACCTAGAGGGCGTTATAATTAATATAAATATTTAAAGGCGAGAGAGTATCTATAAGAATATATTAGAGTCTATAGAGATTACTTACTACCTAGGATTATATCTATACCAAGGGGCTCGCGCTTAATACTAGAACGACTAAAGGTATTAGAAGTAGAGAACTAACTTTAGGAGAATAAAAGAGCTATATTCGACGAAATAATAATTAACTATAAAGGAGTAATTATATTTAATTAGAAGGAAGTTAGTAAAATCTATAAAGATATGAGCCTACTAATTATAATCAAGATAGTACTATATAAAGCCTAGTAGGAAAAGAACTTTCCATATCCTCGAGTATTAGTACTAGTGGTAGTGAAAATACTAATTAAAAGACTAGAGTAAGGAGTCCTTAAGAAGTATAATAGTCCTTATAGGAATCTATAGTTCCTAGTAGCTAAGAAGACGGCTAGAACCTATAGACTAATAAACGTAGCTATGAAAATGAATTCGATTACTCTAAGAGATACTAACCTACTACTATCTATAGACGAGTTCTCTAAAGAGTTTACTAGGTATACTTACACTTCCCTAATTGATTTCTTTTTAGGATATAATTAACTTACCCTTAATAAACGGAGTAGAGACATGACGGCCTTTATAACTCCTCTTAGATTATTACGGATAACGACTCCTCCTTAGGGGGCTACTAATTCTATTACACAATTCATCCACGTAGTTATAACTATTCTAGAGGACCTATTTCCAAAGATAGCAATACTATTCATAGACGATATTAGAGTTAAGGGACTATACACGGACTATAGAGGGGCTTTAATCCTTCTAGGAATTTAATACTTTATATTTAAATATATTTAAAACCTTAATAAGACGATAGATTAGATTAAACGTACTAGAGCTACTATTAGGCCGAAGTTATAGTTCTACTATAATAGGATAATTATTATTGGGTTTATGTATAGGTTAAAGGGCCGTGTACTTAAGGTAGTGAAAGTTAGTAAGATCCTAAACTAGGAATATTATAAGGACATAACTAAAGTTAAAGCCTTTCTAGGAATCTATATATATTATTAAATCTAGATTAAAGACTTTATTATTATTACTAAGCTAATCTATTATCTATAGCGTAAGGGAGTGGATTTTAAATAGGGATAGGAGTAAATAGATATAATAAGCCTTTTATAAGAAGTACTCACCTCTGCGCTACTTCTTTATAAGTTATATTATAATCTAGCTAAGGGTTAGGGAATAATTATACTTATAGTCAATACTAGTCTTAATAGATAAGGTGGAACTCTCGGTTAGTTTAATCCTAATAGTTATAAGAGAGTCGCTAGGTATAAGTCCAGTATATAGAATAAAGCTAAGAAGAGGTATAATACCGGGAAACGCGAATATAGAGGTATCTTAAAGGTATTATAAAAGATAAGATTTTAGCTATATAGAACTTACTTTATCCTTAAGCTAGATATAAATACTTTAGTTATATAGCTAAATAGAGCAGCAACTAATCTTCCTAGTACCTTAGTAACTTAGTAGTTAGCGTGGATTCAGCTTTTTAACTTTAAGGTTTAATATATTAAGGGCGCTAAGCATAGGGCTACTAATGGACTTTTAAGGCGACCTCACTTTAGTGACGACTCTAAAGATAATATTAATATTAATAAATTCGTTATAGATGAGCTAGAAGCTATTAGTATTAGAAGGGTAAGGGTAAGGTTTTAAAAGGGGAAGCGAGCTATTACTAGATTACGTGCGTAAAGTCTAGACTTTTATTATATAACTAACTAAGATTAGTATAGAGGTATACTAGGGGTTTTCTTAATAAGCCTTAGCTTAAAAGTAATATTATCTAAGGAATTAAGAACTATTAAAATTACGACCGAACATGGAAAGGGATAGTTAATAAGGCTAATAGAGGACCCGTAAAGCGCTCTTAATTAGGTAATAGTAGACGACGACGAAGACTACTTATTCTCTTATTTGAGCTAGTATGATGATTTTCGAAACCTACTAATAGATAATTATTCTAAGTATTTTTAAGAAATCGTACGTTATCTAACAACTCTTATAAAGCCTAAAGGTATAAATAGAATAGCTTTTAGGCAGTTAAAGAATAAGGCGTTAAAGTATAGTATAAGAGACTAATAACTATAGAAAAACTCAAATAAAATAAAGATTTATCTACCACGCCTAGTTATTAGTAATAAGGAGAAGAGGATAGATATTATCTAGGAGCTATATGATAAGACTAGCTATATAGGAAGAGAGAGTACCTACTATAGGATTACTATAAGATATTACTAGGAAGGATACTATAATAAGGTTTAATACTATATTAGTAGTTATAAAGAATACTAGTATTAGTTAAAGCTAAGGTAAGAAGAGGTACTATTTCTAATAAAAGCAGCCCTACTATTTTATTATATTAGGATTAATGTTATTAAACTACTAGAAAGGGAAAGGTATAACTATTTAGTAATAGCGCGAGACGACTTCTCTAGCTAGGTTAAAGTAAAACCTATGAAATAAGTAGATAGTAGGAAAGTTATAAGGTTTATATAGGAAGATCTTATCTATTAATATAGCTTATTTAGGAAATTGAAGGTTAATAGTAGGAGTAAGTTTAAAAAGGATATAATTAAGGAGCTAGAGAAGTATAGGATTTATAGAGTAGTAATATTTATATATAACTTAAAGGTAAATAGTATAATTAAACGAGGTTATTAACCTCTTATTATCGCGCTTATAGCCTTAACTAATAGAGGGCGAAAATCGTAGGTTCTATTTCTCTAATAAGTACTATTCGCGGACTAAACGACTATCTATAGGCTAACTAGCTTTACCCCCTTTTATATAGTCTATAGTAGAGAGGCTATACTTCTAGTAGAGATAAAATATCTAATATAAAGGACGCTAGGCTAGGACGAAGTCCACGACTAATCAACGCTCCTAGAACTTCGAGTAAGGTAATTAATAATATAGGACGAGGATATTAAGGAAGCTAGGCTAAAGAAGGACCGAAGGCGCTATAAAGGGAAGGAGAACTTTAATCTTAGATACTAGATTCGCCCTATATTAATTAAAGAAGGAGACCTTATCCTAGCATATAATATTAAGTTAATTAACTAGGATATATCAAAGAATATAAAGCTATAATACTACTAATAAGGACCATTCCGCGTAAAGAGGGTAAACTAGGAAAAGGGATACTATTCCCTTAAGGAGCTAGATGGTAGTAAAATCCGTTAAACTTATACTAGTAACTAGCTTAAGCGATTTATATAAAGGGATAGTTACTAGTATTCCCTAGAAGATAAAGTAAGTAATCTAACTAATTCTAGTACTAGGATCCTATTTAGAATAGACGCCGAGCTAGAAGAAGAGGCTATTTAGGAATTCTATAAAAAGAATAGCGCTCTAGAGGTAAAGAGGGGCCCTAGAGTAATTATAAATCTACCTAGGTTATTAGAATCTAAGAAGGCCAAGTATATAGCATTTTTAGACTCTAAAAATAAAGGATCAACTAAGGAAATAACTAAGGGATTAGAGATAGAGTTAGATTAGCGATTACTACTAGATTTCTAAGAAATTTGGCCTACTACTCTTCTACTAAACTATAATAATAGTCACAATTCCCTAATTTTCGCCGTTTTATCCTAAGTCGATTTTTATTATTAATTCTACCTTTATTATTAATTACGTTCTTATCTAATTAGACCCTAGTTATTAGTAAGTATAAGTACTACTAATAGGCTATAGTAGTATATATCTAGAGGAAAATACTAAGTAGTTAACTACTAGTATTTAATAAGGAAGAGTAGTAGGATAGTATACTTAAGTTATAAGCGTGCGTGCTTATGTCCGAGTTATAAATAAAGGGTAGAGAGCTTAATAAATAAGTTCTTCTAGAGTTAAATATAACGTGTTAGAAGCGTATCTTCTAGTAGAAGCCGCTATAAAAAGGGAAATAAGTAAGGTTAGTCTACGCTTAACTTAGCGGGTCTAGAACTATAGAACTAGCTATATCCTACTTACAGAACCTATTTAAGGGACTAACTATGTTTATATTTCCCTAATTAATAAGGACTATATAAATACTATTAATAAGAACGCTAGCCCCTTTTACTATTATTATAAGCCTAATAAGAAAGGGCGATTAGGGAGAACTAAAGATTACTTAGAGGAATCTACCCTTTAGATAGGTATAGATATATAATTCTATTTAGCTAGAAACCTCTATTATTACTAATAACTCCCACTATTACTAGCCTAATATTATTAAAATTATCTAGAGAACCCTAGGAGTACTTATAAAGAGCCTTCTTTATTATAAAGAAGTTCTAGGATTTATCTTAGAACCTTTTCTCTATAAAGAAATAAGCCTTTAGCGGCTATCCTTAATAAACTAGCCTATGACGGTCCCTTAATTATAGTATTAAAGTTAATATTACGAGTAGAGAGAGCGGTGTTATAGAGAGGGGATAAGTGCTTATATAGGAATTTTACTACGCTACTCCCTTTTATTTAACAATATACTCCGGCCTAAAGCTTAACTAAGACTCCTAGAGTAAGCCTTATTATAAGCTAGCTTAATAAATAAAATTAACCTCTCAAGTTACTTTAATTAATACTATAATTATACTAGACTAGAAAACTTATAAGAGCTCTATTCGCCTCCTATCTATAACTAAGAGAGCTTACCCTAAGTTAAAGAGGTGAAATTCTAATACTCCTTTATAATATTAGTCCTAAGCTCTCTAAGAGGGAACTACTTAAAGTAAGGAAAAGATACTATAACCTTATTATTAAAACTACTCTTATTATTAAACTCTAAGGATTACTATTAAGAAAATCCTTTAAGAACTAGGATAGCGATATTTAGTAGGGGGATTAAGCCTTAAAAAGAGACTTAGTAGTGAAGAAACTAGTTAATAAGAAAAGAAAATCCTAATATAAGAGCTAGTATCACCTCTTAACTAGCTGTACTATAATATAATCGCTAGTTACTTATAGTGGCGTGAGAGGAGAAGGGGAGAGAGTCTATTTATATATAAGAAAGAGAGCTTAGAGAGACATAAATTAGGAAGGAGCAGATAGTAATTAAGCTATTAGCTCTATGCCCTTCTTTACTTTATTTTATTTATTTTTTTTCCTTTCCACTTTCCACTTTATATAACTACCTTTTCCGATATATATACTACTTTACCCTACTTCTAATTTACTTATATATTATATCACTTTTATATTTAATAAGGACGTCTTATAATATATAAGGGGTTAGAGTATTCCATCTTTCTATTCCTTTATTACTTTTTTTTATAAAATTTTCCCTATTTATTTACTTATACTATATATTTACGTTATACTAGCTTCACTATTATTATAAGAAGTACTCCTATATCCTCTTCCCTTCTATTTTTCTATATCACAAAACACCTATACTTATTAGCTAAGCTAGAACTACCTTAACTTAAGGTTAATACTCCCTACCTTAGCAAATCTTACTACTATACACTCGCGTCACCTTTTAAGTCTATAATAGGTATAAAGATTAGATTTAGAAAAGATTTTCGTAGTTCTAGAATACCTTCTATGTTACTATTTTTACTTAGTATTCTCGGAAAATCATTACTTTACTACTATCTAAGGAGAAAGCAAGTCACGTGAAGCCAAAATTTTAATATTAAGTCAACTAAACTTTAATAATAATACTAGTTCTATACCTTTAATTTACAACCTTTCTACCTTTAAGCGTATATATAAGTATTCACGATATCGAGTCTATAAGAGTAAGCTTCTACCAATTCCTTAGACTAAGTCTTAGCGCGTATTAGTAATTTGACTCTTAGAGAAAATTACCTAAAAATTAATAATATCACAGTTAAGAACCTTCGTAGTACGTGGAAAGTTATTAAAGTACTCGAACCCTAAGAAAAGGCTAAAGCTATTATAGTACTAAATATATAAATAATAGGTATTAAGGATAGCATAGATAAGACGATTTAGAACTAGTATTAAATAATAAAAGATAGATTAATACTTAGTATTAAAGGCGAAGAATTAGAAAGATATATAAGAGATAACCTTGGATTTACTAGTATTATAAAGGAAATTAAAGATAAAGTTAGGGATTAGAATAAGAGAGTATTAAAACTAGCTATAATACTTTCTACGCTTAGCTCTTAGTATACTAAGGCCTTCTCCGAATTTATTACGAGTAGCGGTGCCCCTTTAGCTTATATTAGTAAAAACACTATCTCGGAACTTAATTCGTATCTAGCTATATATAAGATAAACGCTATTTATATAAGGGAACTTATTAGAATTCTTAATATATTTACCCTCTAGAGAAATTATAATAAGCTGGAGTATACTAAGGAGCTCTTAACGCTAGGCGACGTGAAATAGGCTAGGAGTCTTATCTAAGAGGCTAGGAAGAACGCGTCTAAACTATAAATTAATAAGCTAAGGAAGGAGGAACTTATTAGCGCGTGGATGACTTTTAAGAAGTCTAGAATCCTAGTATAGGGTAAATACGAGGGCGAATTATTTCTAGTATTTCCGGATGAGTCTTCCTTTAAGCTAGTAATAATTAGTGAGAACTAAGCTAAGGCTAGTAGTAGTAGTAGAGAACTTATAGAGGAAGAGTAAGTTGGAGAAGAGTAACCCTTTACTAAGATACGTAAGGTAAAGAAGAGAACGCGTATTCTCCTTAAAGATACTTTAGATAAGGAAGTTAATAATATTACTAATATCGCGAGATAAGAAAGAGTTAAAAAGGAGGTTGCTGAAGAAGAGCTTATTAAGGAAGAGTCTCTAAAGAAAAAGCGTAAGGGTAGTGCTAGATAGTGTCTTACTTTAAGTAGAGATAAGATTCTACGTATAAACCCCTATAAATATAAGATAAAGGCTAAATAGAAAGAAGGAGTTAAAAAGTAGGATAAGTAAGATTTTATAGTATACTATGCTATACTTAGTACTATTATGGAGATTATATACTATTAAGACTCCCCCTACTTTTCCGTTCCTTATAATTAGTATTATAAAAAGCTATATAGATATCTCTAGATCTTCTAAGAAGAAAGTAAGGAACTCGCCTTAATTATCTCTAAGATCTACTATTTAGTTAAGAATAGGAAGAGCTTTCGACTTACGTGGATTAACCTTAGCACGCGTGGCTACTTCCTCGAGGCCCCTAAAATCTACTTATATTAGAAGGTAAAGATTATTAAAGACTACTTTATTTCTTAGCTAGTTCCTATTCCTAGTCTCCTAGATTCTCACCCTCCCTTATTTAACTATAGAAAACTTAATATATAAGTCTTAACTAGATTTTTCTAATAGTTTAAGAATCTCAGTATTATTAATTAATTAGTTTCTAAAGTTAAGATACTCTATTAATATATACGTAGAGATATAGTCCAAAAAGTTAGTACTTTACTAAATTCATATTATACTTTAGTAGCTTAACTTATCTAGACTAATCCCTTTATATAATATATTTATTATAAGTAGCTTCCGACACGACCTACCTTTTTAATAACTTACCCTCTAGCTATCTACTACTATAATAAGAGTAATATATCTAAGGCGTTCTATATAAGGGACCCTAGTATGTTCAGAAACGCTAACTCACTTTATAATAAAATACTCCTAGATAGCCCTAAGAATAAGATTTCCTATATAAGTACTAGAGGAGGCGCTCGTCTTAATAATATTATTTTAAAGGCTATTAGAGAAGATAAGAGATTCTAAGATATAAGGGATAATAGTGAAAAGTTAGCCTAGATTAATGAATCCTACTCTAAGATTAGTAAGAAAGAGAGATAGGGCTATATTCCTATTCTTAGATAAGGAGATATATATATTTCACTAGCTAGGACCCTTACTAAGTATAGATTTAAAGATCTTCTCCGTCCCTAGATCTTAGTTCCATTTACCTATATTACTATTAATAACGAGGGAGTTTATAAGAACTCTATTCCGTACTATGAACTAAAGGAAGCTTATATTTCATAAACTACGCCAAAGATTAGACGTTTCTAGAGTATAGCTAACCACGAATTATATCCTAGAAGTATTAGCCTTAAAAATATTAGTCCTATATTTAATATAGTACGTGGATTAAAGAAGCTAAGTGATCTTATAGTACGTGCTAAGATTAAGCGCTAGGTTAAGGTGAAGGATAATATAGAAAGAAGTAAGATAAGGGAGAAGTAGGTTATAGGTACGGTTAAGTAGTTTAAGATAGTATTTAAGTTACTATAAGCTAAGGAGATAGAGTAATTTAAAGGTAATAAGTCGTACTTTCAAAGCTTGAAGTCTTAGGAGGCACCGCCTATAGAGGATCCTAAGATTATTACTATTTTAGATAATAACTAATTACTTAAGGATAAGTAATAATATATAGGGGGTCGGATATGGTATAGCTAAGAGTACTTATAGGATTTCGTTGATTTTTTAGTTCTTTCCTTAGCGAGTATCACGTGCGCAAAGTCTAGCCTTAGCTTATATGACCTTACCTTTATATAAGAGCTTTAGCTCACTCTTAGTTTAGATAATACAACCTTCTTTCCTAATATTAAGACTTTATATTCGACTTTATCCTTTGACTTTACTTCTGCTTTATATATGTTATTGTTTTTACTTTACTTAGTATTCTATATATGAAAGTATAAGGGATTTTGCTTGCTATATTTCCCCCCCTACAATAGCCGGATTAGGAAGGAGGCGGTATATAATTCGTCCTATAGCTAGTTCTATATATGATTTTAGGGCTAGTTCTACGTCTAGTTCTATATCTAGTTCTATGGCTAGTTCTAGTTCTAGTAGTAGTTCTACGTAGGGGTTTACGTCTAGTTTCGCGTCGAGGTCGACGCTATCTCTTTTCGTCGGGGGGCATTTGTCACGTGCATATTCTGCACGTGACCTCGGCTATTCCTCGGGTGCTCTCTTTTATCTCTTTCTAGGCCTTCGGCCCTATAACATCACCTTTATTATCATTAAATACAACCACACCGCATTTTACTACAATATATAGGAAGAGTTCTATATTAGCTATAACCCTCTTAATATAACTAGAATTATAATAAATAAGGATAAAGAGGAGTCTTATATTCCTTCTTTACCTCTAGGTAAAATAGTCTTAGGGGTAGATAAGAATAGAGAAGAGGAGGGTAGAGAGGATACTATAAATATTACCTCCTCCCTATTACCTAGATTAGTTACTATAATTAATTTATCTAAAGGATAAAATTAGGATTATATTAGATTCTCTTAGATATAATATATCTTTAATTTTTTAAGTATAGAATCGAGGAATTATTATAGCTAGTAAGTATACTATTATAATTTTAATAGGGTTTTATATATACGCAGGGATAACTCGCTTTCTAGGGATAACTCGCTTTCCAGGGATAACTCGCTTTCCAGGGATAACTCGCTTTCCCCGACTAAAACCGACTAGGCTTTTAGAAGCGAGGCCAACTCCGACTATTAACGAACAGAAGCGACGTTGAGCTTCTCCCACGTGATTAGCCACAAAAGTGGTTAGCGTCATCAATTAGTCCCACGCTAAGCGTCTCACTTTAATTGGAGGCTCACCCCCTTGAAAATCTTCCAATCTTCAAAGTATTTTGACATTTCTCGTCATTCATGCTTCGTACCTGCGCCAATACAAAAAGCCAGCCTCAGCACCACTGCACTGCGGACCTTGACGCCCGCCTGCACCCGGGATCTGAGTTCAGACCGCGGACTGCAAAGCTCCAAATCCTCCGCGTCCTTGCGGCTCAATGTCTCTCGCAAAGGGGAGAAGCGTTCGGAAGAAGCAGGGCGGGATGGCTTGTCGCGTGTTCTTAAATTGATCACCTTGGTGTGAGCGCTCTATTCGATTCTTCGCAAGCTTTGTAGTATAATCGGGTCCCATCAACTCATCTTCGTTATTCCATGTTTCATCAGCGGAGACTCCATAAACACTTTCCAGTCATGCACCGTCAAGGCATTCTTCAAGGAAAGATTAACTTCCTCCCCACCTCTCTTGATCAGCTCCTCGGTATATGCCTCAATCAATTCTTCTTTCTTGCTCTGCTCCTGTTTTATCTTCACCACAGCAGCCACGAAATTGGAGGCATCAAGGATGCAATGATTGAGACCTTGACCACGATCTGTGCCAGTCAGTCTCGGGACATTTGCTCACATTTGGTAAACCCACGAGGTGGAAGTGGATGGGTTGCATCTCCGCAAAGAGTGATCCTGCCTTGATGAGTTTCAAAGGGTATCGGAACCCAATATGCTATGGGGTCAGTGTTGACGATGGTATCTTCCGGCATCCATAGGTTAGCAGATCGAAAAGGTTCCGATAGCTCGCTCGCCGCTATTTTAACGTTCTTCAATCGCTCCTCATTGCTCAAGTTGGCATCTCGCTGTCCCAACCATGAACTTCCTACTTGAAAAGTCCAAGTCTCGGGTTTGTCTGGGTCAGGCATGTCTTGGACTGAATCATCATCAGTATCCTGCCCGTGACGCGCAGCAGAGTTTTGGATGCATACTGGCCAAGAAGCTGAAAATCCCATTTGGGTTGTATCCAAACACATTTTGTGGATGAGCTGATTGTACAAATAACGCTTTGTTTGTATCTCCGTATTTGACGATAGACATGTTGTAGACGATCTCCATAGCAGTGGCCCGAGATTTTTCAACTCCGAGCAAGATCTCCCGAACTTTGGATTTGGGGCCATCGGCACCAACAAGCAAATCTCCATGGTACAATGATCCGTCGGTGAAGCGGGCAGTGAGAGCTGCCCCATCTGAATCATAGGTAACGCTATCGATCGTCTTTCCCCACAGGACTTCAACCCCTTCCATACACAAAGCTCTCAGCTTCTTTCTCGAAACCCGCCTTAGCTTTGGTGTGGGTATAGTCTTGAGAACCTCTCCTGTCTGACTATTGTAAAGCTGGATTGTATGATCGAGGCCTGCAACGAACCCAGGATTAGTTTCAGCCTCGGACAACCGAGCCGCCAGGTCCGTTGGGAGGAGGTTCTCTAAGATTGGAATCGACCAATGAATTCCCAGAGTCCACTCTCTCCGTCTACTTATTCCTGGAGTTTCCGCGTCGAATATTGTGTATCCAACACCGGCCTATAATCGAGTGTTATCGCCGCCACGTTGGTATAGTGGGGCCCAACCAAACCTTCTTCAGACCTTGTGCGATCAAAAGACCCGTTATTCCAGCGCCAACGATGAGAACATGGGGGCTAGCAACGGCTTTAAGTTCGTCGTCAGTCATCATAGCTAAACGTGAGACAAATCTGTTCTTGGCGCTGTAGATCTGAGCAGCTTGAAATATTTAACCAGATCACAGCGAATAAAGTGGGGAGTGGGGCCCCACGTGACACGCGCCTACATGAACGTGGAGCAAATAAAATTATCCTTTATGTTCCTTCCTGGTCGTATAACGCATTTAAATCGTGTAGTATCTGGTTCTGATCGTACTTAGCCTATTTTTCAAAGCACTTCTACACACCTGTTACCCTCAGTCATCCCTACTTCTCACACACTTGAAATCTAACCTAATTAGGAACAGTCATACAATTAACACCAGCGAAAACATTAGGGACGAGGAGTGCTGACTGTAATTACTGACACCTATTCCCTGGTTCATTTGCGATGTACAACAAAGGGGCCGGTTCGAAGCATGAAATACACGTGACTTTCGCTCTCTTACCCCAAGAAGCAAGTACCCAAAATCAATGACTGACTAATTGCTGGTCGATTCCCGGTCACGGCTTCATTTTCTCGACCTGGTGTTAGACGGAATCTAATCTTGGAAGGGAATGCGTTTCTATTGTTTGAATTATAGGCTAGGTCTTAAAATGAAGTATTTCTTATCGTTTGCACATGTACCTTCCACGAAAACTGCCACCGCATATGAGCGCCGCTTCTGATAATCATATCAGATCAACTAAAGGCGTCTACCATCGACTTTATCTGAACAGTTGGCGTCGAGCCTGAAGCTTTTGTCAAAATACCGAAGCACAGAGCTATACGGACGGTTTGAGCTGTAGAGCTCGCTGCCTCTGTCATGAAAATCATTTGTGACGGGTCAAATCTATCCCCTGGCTTTGGCCAAAAAGTTTCGTGTGCAGCATATTTTGCCTTCATATGGGCGTTAAGCTGACAGGCGATACGAGCAATTTCCGAACATTGCTGCTGAAGGTCAGCAACAGCGTCCTCGCTGGCGTTCTCCATGTCTAGGAGAAGCAGAGGTCTCAGAATCTCCCAAAGACGGTGTCCCGCCATCTCTCTCGAGCGCTGAAGGTTGTTTTGAAGTTCTTCCTCTTTTTCCAGTCGGCTCAGGCGATAAAATTCCAACAGCTGTGCTATAGTCTCGGAGTCTAAACCAATGGTCAGAAGAATTCTCAATGCAAATATGCTAGATTGCTTACTGTTTCTGGCCGCCTCTAGCATACTCACAACAGAGTCAAGGCGAGCATCGGAGTTGAATGGATCGTATTGAAATACCAGGTACCACAGAGTCATAGATGCGACTGCACTGATAACCTTTCGCAGCGACAAAGTGCTGAGTCCGAGCTCCTCAATTCGAGTGTAATATTGCTCGGTACTGGATTCAGGTGATATATGGATCAGCTCTGCAATGGACGAAATGATGCTTGGGCCGGGCTCGCTTGCGCCGAAATTGGCAAATGCCTCAAGATTAGACGGTGTGAAAGGCATCGGGGAAGAAGCACTTGTGAAACTCAGACGGATGGATGTGTTCGACAGATGTCTGATACTTTCATACATCTTTTGCATTTGAGTCTCGAGATCCTCGAGGCCACAGAGGCCCCTCTCTAGCTGTTCGAGGTTCTGGACTCGAATAAACCTTGCCGACTGTCGTCGAAGATCCTGAAGAGTTTGGTTCTTTCTCCAGTCGGTTGGCTTCTCAGATGTGTGCTTCACGTCCGGAATTTCGTGTGCTCCTTTCAAGGGAATTTTGGTAGTCTGCAAGCCATGCAATGTACCAGCCATATGTTGGGCAAGTCGAAATACTTGAAAATCCGTAGTTGGAACTCCGGTTGGTGATGTGAGAGCGGTTGTCGCTTCAAGTCGAATTTCTGACCACTCTTCATCTGTAACTGGGCGGCATGATCGACACTCAGACAAATGGTTACCCCCTTTCAGACAGGTCGAGCAGCGAGTGGTTTTGGGTGAAATTCTCCAAGCCAGCGATCCAAATTTGATCTTGCGACATACGCTTCCAGTCTTTGCACATGAATAACATGGCTTCTCGACCAATTCTCCAGATGCAATTCCCGGTTCAGAAGAATTTATCCACAGGGCCAATCGCTGGTTTCTCTCCTCCCTGCCCATTTGCTTGTACAAATTGACGAGCTTCTCGTTGTAATATTCGCCGCCCACGTCCACTAAGAGGTTTCTGTTGAGAACCTTATCTCTGTGTGCTGAGATGCCATAGGCAGGGGCAGGAGGCTGCAACTCCTTTACTCGATCACCACAAAGCCGACGTCCATTGCTTTTGTAGCATTCAAGACACTTGTTGCTTCTGGCATTAGGATCGGGGACTTGTGAGACGATGCATTGAATGCCTCTATCCGCGCATTCAAAGCAGGGCCCTGGACGTCGGTCGACGCCATTCTCTTGTAGCTCCAATATGCGTCTTTCCCTCGTCTCCTTATCTCGCTCTCTGGCAGCGAGTTCGGCCCTCTTCTTGTTCCGTCTTGCCATCGTAGTTGCAGAGACTTCGCTGTCTGGTTTCAGTACCTTGTCCTTCGCGGGAGCTTTTGGCTGGCCAAGGACCTTTTGCCGCTTGCTTTCCCCTGGCACAGCAGTTTTGGTATTTTCGAATGCTCTCTGGGCAGGAGTCGAAGTTATTTCCGAGCAAAATTCGATGGGAGATTTAGAGCTGTTGGTTGGACAAGGAGCATCGGAGGGGATCGATATCATGGCTCTGTTCAGCTTTTCACTTGTTGCCTGAGAAAGAGGCTGTCTAGCCCGGGTGGACTTTCGCAGATTATGCTATTGTTTAGTTAGAATGGATCATTTGAACTTGTCTGGAGTGTTACCTTGGGCTGATTCATGGTGTCCTCTGTCATTGTCTTCCGGTGGTCCGCTCTGATCGCTGATTCCAAAGACAGAAGTATAGCAATGAAGTTGTAGCTCGGCGGTTCGCTCTCGATGTAGACAAGCGCTTATCTCAGGAATTATACTTGTCGACAAATGTTCGAAGTCTCCACTCAGCACAGTGAAAAGTGTTGAAACGGTTCAATGATTGAGTCTAGTAGACTGGGAAGTTAATATGTGAAAGCTTGTTGAACACAGATCTATCACGATATTTTCCCTTAAAGAATATTGTGTCAAAAATGGGCAAAAACATATAGAAGTGAGGATAATGTTATCCCACTCTAGAAAGACTAGGTTGCCCCAGGTAAACAAACAAACGAACGATGCTTGCCTGAGCCCCACTTCATACGCAAACATGCTGCGCGTGAAAGTGGATCCAAGTCATAGCCAAAGGGGAAGGGAGGATAGTTAGCTTTGGAGTGATCTTCAGGACACTAACTGAACGGAAATTTGTGGCTTGAGGAGACCATTATCCGCCATGAAGCAGGCATGTGAGTGCTCATTCGTCCTATTCCAACTCTACATTTTGTTGACCAGACAGTGGCAAGTTTTCCCAGGATAAACCGCGGGTAGCGCGAGACATGTTCCCAGGTGCAAGATCGATGTGCTGTCATCAAGTCGCGTGGGTATGATCACGAGGATGTTGCCACGGCAAAGGAGTGCCAACACCGGCATACTTTCCCCGCGCGGCATTGACTAGGTCACTATCCTTATCCTAGATTGCTCATCTCTGCAATTAAGACGCTTCCAGAGAAAGAATTGACCTGATGCTGACTGGCTTTCTGAGATGTGACAGATGCGTGTGCTATTTTGGTATTATGTGGTCCCTTCGCCGCGATCGGTCTTGGGTATGGTCTCATGGCACGGTCCTCGTGAAGCCGTGACCGAGACGTATTTCGAGCCGCAGGTAATCTTCTATTACGGCAGTCTTCCCCGTCCCACATGATTATCCAATGATTGACCCGATCCAATAATGGAAGAGACACCGCTTGGACTGAAGTTTCTGCGAAGGATTTGGTGCCGGGCAGAACAAGGATCAAAGCAGCGCCACAATAAAGTAAACCTACACCGAGTACTGAATTCGGTTCGGCAGAGACCCGGACCCGGCTGGCGATCCGTGCCCATGGCTGTTCTGTTAGGTCACCTGCAGCCACCAACTCAGAGTGAACGCCACACATGGCGCCCAGTTACAAACCTCGCTGAAAAGACTGGCTGGCGATGATCTGCTTAGTCTCGTATCATGCAGCAAGATTAAAAACTACTGTCTAGACGAGTCAAGAGAGGAAACAAGATAGGCGTGAGTGTAAGTGTTAGGTGCTTCCACTTAAACTTTACCAACTTCACAAGGGCTAGATTATGCAATTGACTCATTTTTCAATCATTGGGAAAGCCACACACGAATTGACTTGGGGTAGGGAAATTAAAGTGAGTTGAAGCGGCGGCATGGCCTTCCAGCATTGATCGGAGAGGGGAATTGGTTGATGAGGTAGATAGGACTTTCATACTCAGATTCTCGTACGTTTTCAGAGACCACCTTCACAGTACCTGAAATGCCATGGTGCATTAAATTCTGCATTAGGATTGAGCTTAAGATGCGAGTTAAACTAAGTCATAATGCTTAAAGGACCAGCCGATTCTTGATCTCACTCTTTTAGCAAGTGGTCTAGGATTTCCCCTCCACCCCTCTACCCCGCGCCAAAATTCGACAAGTATGGCGCCTGTAATGCTCCTGCAATATCCAAGCCCACAGCTTTCTTATTTTTGTATCAAAGGTTAGTGCATTAGTGGCATTTCGAAGGCGTTGAAATAACAAGAATCCTCAAGCCTCTCGCCCCCAAGCCCACGATTCCACGAATCACCTTCCCGCGACCCGAGTATACCTAGTCACACAGAAAAATAAGATGTCAGAGCGTTACTCGCCCACCTTAGGGCTTGAATAATACTATTTTCGGACGAATATGATGCCGTCTTACGAGGAAATAGTGGTTTGTTTACTTCGATCTCATATTGGAAATCCAAACAAACGAAAGTGTAGCCCACTTTTAAACGAAGAAAGGTCCATCTTGAACGTTGAATCTACAGCCAAATGCAATCTTTCTTCTCCATCCTTCTTCGCCCTCGCTCTCATCAGAGTTTTGTACAGATAATCCAGGCTTTCCTCTTGTCAAAGGTGGTGCCTCCTCATTGACTGCTTTGCTTCAACTGCACCGTCTGGTGTTCGTCTCTCCCCTCCTTCTGTTTCGGTATGACACTAATTAATGCGTAGACTGATCTTGTCAGCTGATCAACTTCAATCTTCAAACAACAAAGAATACTCTGACCAACTCGCACTTCAGCCAAGAATCTCGACTACTGCTCCCCCAAAGTTTGATTCAACTTATAGAGACCAGCGACTATGGCCCGACTTCGGCAAGAGCCCAAAAAGAGAACGAAGAAAATTTCCAAAGTGCAAGAGCCCAATGCGGCCGTGCATAAGATCCAGCTTGAAAAGACGCCCACCCAATGTGAGTTGCGTCGTAATCCATATGGTACATTGTCTTGACAAAGCGTATAGACCCCACCTTCCCCAAGCAGCTAGATGAAAGTCTTGCCGTTTCTCGTCCAGGCCTGGACTATCCCCACCATTCGCAAGAATGCCGCGTTGTCATTGACCTTGGCACGGCCCGTCTTTACCTTGTGTACAGTCTCCCAGGGAGCGAAAGACTTTACGAAGTTCATGATTGGGACCGTACTGGGACCCAAGATTACGAGCAGCCCCTTACCTTCACAGTCCTTTACTATCTTCCCGAAAGCCGAAGAAAATTTTGGAACGACCGTCGCTTCTTGTGGGGACGAGAAGTCACACTTGAGCGAAATCGCCAAGCGGAGCGGTTCGATCCCGCTCGCGAAGTCAAGTTCTTCAAACCTGCAATCCACAAGACAAGTACACCTCATTGGTATGACAATCAACTCCACGAGCAAGCCAAGGAAATATTCGGCGATGCTACCATTGGAGTGAAGCAATTTGCTCTCGATTTCATGGACGGACTATTCGAGCATCTGTTTCACCCAGAAAAAGGCCATATTGCCGGAAAACAAGCCGAATGGGGATTCCAAATGAAGGATGTGGTTGTGGTTTTGACAATGCCATCAGGATGGTGGGTGCATGAGTACGAAATTTTCCAACAGTCAGCAGCGAATTGGGGCCTGCTACCGTCACAAATCCAATATGTGCCGGAGTCTGATGGTGCCATTCGATATTGGATCAGCAAAGAAGGATGGAGACTGGGCGAAATCAGGGTGAGTAAAACCTCTGCTTTTCCTGAACATTCACTTTAGACTCATTAGTTTAACAAGTAACGGCAGACAAATTCCAATATCCTCAATTTTGACTTTGGTGCTGGAACAATCGTAAGTCAACAGCTCTTTAGGTTAGATTTCAACTCACTGATTGTAAAGGACGTTTCCGTCAAAACAATAACGGCATTCAATAAGGCTAATCCAGAGTATCCTCGAATGGAAAACGCCCTCCCACAGCGGGGTAGGTGTCTTTCTTGCCTCCGTCGTGGTGTTGAAGAACTGACAGCGACGAATGTTAGGTTTGGATCACGGCATTGAGAGAATTATCCAGAGGTTTGAAGAATCTATGCTGGCTAGGTTCCATGATTACCCCTCAAGTGATGCGCAGGTTATGGCCAGAACCGCGGCCGAACAGTTTCGAATTAAGTGGAGAAATTTCGAGGACGGTGACTTCTTTGATATTCCTTCGCTAGAGGATGGCCTCTTTGTGACGCGGTGCGTTCGGATCCTGTCTCCGCTCATGAGAAGCCATGCTGACTGATGTCAATGTAGTGACGAACTAGCGGCACCGTATCAGCCCGCAATAAGTGCAGTGGTTGAGATGCTTGAGAGCATACAACATGATTTAGTGAAACTGAATTATGATGGTCCTATGGTCTATAGAACTCTCATTCCTGTGCATTCTAATGTCAGAAGCTAATGAGTGTAGTGCATCCTTCTGTCTGGTGGTGGCACTGCTCATACTATTCTGGTCGATGGACTCAAGAAACGGTTCCCTGAAATCCCTTTTCATTGCATGCCAAGCGCGGACTTGTTAGTATATCCGATAGAGACCCTAATTGCAACCCAGCTGACGTATTTCTAGAAAGAAAGGTTGTGCGAAGGGGGCCTATTTGGAAAGCCTGGACAGGACGAATTTTACGCAACACAAATTTGCCCGAGCCAGCTACGCAATCAAAGGGACACAGGAGTGTAGTGCACCAGGCACTAAAGTCCACGAACTGGAGCCGGAGGAAGTTCGAATGTTGCAACTGGATCCAAAAGCAGAAAAGATTAAGCACAAAGAGCTGGGCGGGTATGTGTTTAAAAAGCCGGTGAATGAGTGGTTCGCCAAATTGGTATGTAAATTCATCGGGGGTGTTATCTTGCGTGTTGGTCGGACCATACGTTGTCTAATATCACTTTGTGTAGCATGACCCGTTGATATGGAAAGAGGAAAACTTTGTTTGGCGGGAAAAAGTGATCAAGCGACAGGAAGATCTCAATTTCTGTGATACCCTAGTGGAGTTTGATGGGCACCCGGGCCCAGGTGGCTTCACTATCTATGATGATGAAAGGCGTAAGTCTACTTATCTTTTGAAAATTTGATGGCGATAACAAACGTTTTGTAGAATCGTACAAGACTGAATACATCCATGTGAATCTCAGTCCCCACGTCAAGCACAGAAAATTGGGCAGGGCAAACTCTAAAAGATACGACTACGATACCAAACTGCTGGAGTACTGCTACAGAGTAGAGCAGGACCAGGAAGACACGACGATATTCTTGGTATTATTTCGTCCCGATAAAGATCACGACCGATATGAAAAATTGCAGGTTTATCCTAGTGGGGCACTCAATGTAGGGAGACTTGAGGGCCACAGGAATTTGGAAGACCCAGCTCTCTCATCGAATTTGGACAATTCTAGCTCTGAAGACAGCACCTCGGCGTTAATTTCAAATCAACTCAAGCAGCAACACAGTTCAAGTACCGAGGGTCAATCTCCATCTTCCGACGCATCTACCAGCCAACAAAACACTAGCTCTGATCCTACCTCATCGTTTGTTCAACTTCAAGCCACATCTACAGTCATAGATGAAGCTCCTCATCACTCACAGACACAAATACTACAGCGAGATGATTCAAGATTCAGGAAGCGTCAAAAAGTCATGGATCCCGGCTTCTTCGACGATAGTTCCACTTCCAGGGCAAGCGAAATGGAGACTTCGACTCCACCGACAGGCAGGAACCAGAACATAGCAAACCGGGAGCCTCTCTCATCTATCGACCTGAACATAAAGTCGAGTCATGGCACACGGATTCAGATTCAGACATCCATGTTACCTCGTCCTAAGAGAGTTAAGTTCGCAGCTGGCGAGAAGAAGCTCCGGTCTTGACAATTTTCATTTGTTGGTTGACGAATTATGACATCCTTTTTCTCGCGTATGGGCCCACTCTGAACAGAGTGCCAGGACAATAATAATTCCCAAAAAAGAAGCGTCTTGTGCCATGTACCTCGTTTGAACATCTCAATCCTTACCTGTCGCTTTTCTCGAGCCTAAATTCCTCGCCCCTTTCGTGACCAGGCAGTGTACTAAGTCCCCCACCCAAGTATATTTTCCATGGAACCTCTTCTTCGGATTATAGCTCTCGATGTCTTTAGTGATATAAAGCGAAAGTTCATGATTATAGCCTCACCAATTAATTCCAGAGGCGCGCTAGAGAGTAGTACTCTGCTCCAAATCTACCATTTTTGCTACCACACTCATGCTCCACCTATGCTAAATTATGCTGAATTTGCTGGGGAGGTGTATATACACCGTTGTCATGCTCATACAACTGATAACTTTCTCAGACACTGCTAGTAGATGTTGCGATCTAGTATCATTTTGATGTTGCATATCACGTCTTCGAGTCTGGCTGGAAGTGGTCTTGGGGTACAGTTCTCGGCGGACAAAGAAGGGGGTGGGGCCTCACGTAACACAAAGCTATGTGAACGTGGAATAAGCATTATCCTTTATATTCCTGCATAGCTATATAATAAATTCCATTTACATAGTATCTAAAGACGATTTTACTAGGTCTGTTTTTCAAAAGGACTTCTAGGAAAGTATTACCCTCAGCTACCCTATACACTTATTAGCCTCCTTTTTCATTTTCACTTAGGAGATATAAGCCTACGATTAATACTAGTGGTAGTTCAACTCTATCCTTTGATCTTTATTCCACTTTTAGTTAGTAGGCATGGCTGCTTCTACCTAGACGCTAATTACCCTATTTTTGTCTTGAAGTGTAGACTATTTTGTCTCGAATAAGCATACGTAGGCTAAAAGAGGTTTCTTTCCGATTGATAACCCCTCACTTTCTCGAACCCATTGAATAGCTGATTTAAATGCACACTCCATTCATATTATACCGCAAGCAAGTACACTCTGAAAGTTGATATCTCAAAATAAAATGCTCGAGAAGCGTGTACTGTACGATTATAGCAACACCCAAATTCAGTCAGCTGGGCTGAAATAAGCAATATACCTCCCTGTCTCTCACCATAAGCTGACTGGTCGGATAGCCGTGGTCCCACGATGCGATAACAACTGGAATTTGATCTCGAAATTCTTCTTCGAATGACCAGCGCGAACTGAATCTACGCCACCTCCAAATTATGGAAAGCTTACATCGAGGCGAGACTGCGGACTTATGCGAAGGATGCACCTCCTTGAAGCTAAACACCTTACTATTGTCCCGGATCAACGGCGAAAGCCTCCCTCCCACCAAACAGAATTTCAAGCTCAGTCCTGCTCACTGTTCACTATGCAGTCTGATTCTTCGGTGTCTTCAAAGGAGGGAACTCGTTAGCCTCCTGCATTTTGAGAAAAATAGTGGAAATGGGCTCGAGATCGATGCATTCGAGACAGCAGTGGAACAATCGGGCACTGAAGGGAGGAACATAGTTCGACGCTTCGAGATTCAGACATCCTCAACACCCAAGATCAAGATTGCCAGACTCTGGCCATGCGTATACCCAATACCAAAGGTAGATCAAGTCCGCGAGGGTAATGGAATTCTGGATGTGGCCTTTCCATCAGGACGTATGATCGACGCATTCGCAAAACTAGAATTGTTCAAACGCTGGAGACGGCTTTGCTCGGAGCATCATGGGCATACGTGTGCTCTACCGCCTTGGGTGAATAGTAATGACAAAGTGCCCCCAAGCTTCAGAGTCATAGATGTACACGCAAATTGTGTAGTCGATGCACCTATCCATGCTCCGTACTTCGCTCTCAGCTACGTATGGGGCCGCCTTGCCGAGAACGACCTATGTGCAACAATGGAAAACATCAACACTATAAAGAAGAAAAGTAGTCTCATACAAAATGTGCTTCCTCAGACAATTTTGGACGTCATGAAACTTGTCCTTGAGCTGGGTGGCCAGTATCTATGGGTTGACAGGCTTTGCATCCTTCAGGACGACGATGATGATAAAGCGCAGCAAATTCCGTGCATGGATTCCATTTATTCTTTGGCAGAATTGACAATCATTGCAGCCAGTGGATCTGATGCACACGACGGAGTTGCTGGTTTATCTGTACCACGTTCGAGTGAGCAGGACACATGTCGAATTGGGGACTCACTGGCGTTGACGACGATTCCGACTGAGAACACCTTTTCAAATTTCACGTACAGCCAACGTGGTTGGACATTTCAAGAAAGATTGCTTGCACGTCGAAGTCTCATGTTCACCAAAGATCAGACATACTGGTCCTGCAGCTCTGCAGACTGGTGTGAGAGGTTCATGCTTGAGCCTTCAAGTTCTGACTCTGGAAGTAGTGCATGGAAAATCCCTCGTATTCATCTGGGAAGCTACGAGACCGTGCCTGGAGAGTACTATCGAGACTTTAGTCGCCAACATTACACCAACCTGCCACACATCTACGCCTTGAAAGACTTCACGAATTCGTCCGACATCCAAGACGCCATCTCGGGCATTCTGCGTAGATGTTCTCTTGTGACAGGCGACAGCTTCTACTGGGGCCATATCTTAATCCCCGGGATTTTTGAAGATTCCCTTAGTTGGAGGAAGACACGCCTCCAGCTTGAGAAAAGAACAGCGCTATGTCCTATACGTGGCAGAGGCGCAAAATACGACGTTCCTTTCCCGAGCTGGTCGTGGCTTACATGGAAGACTGCTCTTAAGTTCATACTTGACTTGAGGTTGAATCTTCTTCCGAACGCATGTTTGATGCCGGAGATTCAATTCTTCCACTTAGATGTTGAGGGGAAAACTAAGCGCCTTTTACCACTAGTGACGGAGGATGATTGCGGAACAATTGATCTCTCCTCCTTGCTTGGTGATTCTGGCCGTTGGAAAGGCAAAGTCGAGGTTGTTGAGGATGTCCCATCCACGGAAACAAAGACGTTCAGAGACTCAGGTCGGCTGCTTTTCTGGACGAGCCATGCAGAACTCTCCATTCAAGCAGAGGACAGAGTTCGTCTTGGCTGTGTACGCTTGAAAATAATGTCACCTGTTGGAGGAGAAGTGTTGGGATATATTTCTGAAGTGACGTTGGCTTCTGATCACAATGCTGCGTGGCCATTCGTCAAGTTTGATGAAAAGATTTTGCAATCGTTCATCGTGATATCACGTAAATACAAGCTTGAGAAGAGTGGAGACAGCCATATGCTGGTAGCAAAACCTATCTTGAAAGTAATGTGGATTCAGTGGATAGATAGCATGCGAACAACAGCAGAGAGAATTTCGGTTGGTGAGGTGGATGAAAGAGCTTGGATCAATGCAGAGAGACACTGGAAATGTGTTATTCTCCAATGACTTCTCCAATAAATGGAGATAAAAAAAATGCAATGAAGCATATCATCATATCGTTCGCAAACACATATGCACACTTCGAACTATCAGCATGCAAAAAGTCCGGCTCGGATTCCTTTCAACTCAACCGTAAATCGCCCATTTTATCACGTCCGACGCACCTATCGTTTTATACTCCCTAAGTATTGTCTCCTTCGAATCTAAGTTCGCTTTGACATTTTCCTATCCCTGCGTTAAGTCCGGTCGATCTTTTGCACCACCTGCTTCGATATGGTAAAGGCTGGTCGAGCTATAGAAGCATACTCGGCCATTTTCATCAATTGAAGTTCCCTTAAGCAATTGATTTAGGTCATCGTCTAGTGGCGTGTCTGATAGTGGCGATGCGTCTGGTGCATGTTTATTGGTGCACTCCGCTCTCCTTTTGTGTGCTGATCTAGGTTTCTCGGCTTCTCGTTTGTAGTGTTCTTCTAGTATTTGCAAACGTCGACTTTCGTCTGCAGCTTGAAGGCGCTGCATTAGGGAAACTAGAGATGAGATGGCCCTGAATTGCTAAGTTTACTTCAAGTAAGTAAGCATGCAAGAAGTTGGGCACATCGAAACAATTGGCTCTGACTTCAATCATTTAAATGAAAGGCAGTTGTAGATGAAAATATCTGCGGGAAAATAGTTGCTGATATCGACCAGGGCTCTATGATAGGCCTAAGACCTCTTGAACCTGGTCGTCGCTCACCCCAGAACGTGCAAAATCATCAAAATTAGATTCAGTTACCTTGATGATGTTCTCTTTGACGAATTTCGCGCCTTCAACGGCACAAACGATTTTGTCCTTGAAAGCACACTCAGACTCGAGGATCGCCCAACCTTGATAGTTATACTTGGCCAACTTCGTAAAAATGCCTTTGAAATCAACTTGACCATCTCCAAGAGCTCGAAAGCGGCCAGCCCGGTCCGCCCAGCTGCTGTACCCCCCATAAACTCCCTGCCGCCCATCCGGTCGAAATTCAGCATCTTTGGCATGAAAGATCCTGATTCGTTCGTGGTAAATGTCTATGAAAGCCAGATAATCAAGCTGTTGCAACACAAAATGACTCGGATCATAGAGAATACACGCTCGCCTATGGCCATCCAGCTTGTCTAAGAAGCGTTCAAAAGATACGCCATCATGCAAATCTTCTCCTGGATGAATCTCGTAACATACATCAACGTCGACTTCGTCGAATGCATCAAGGATTGGTTTCCAGCGGGACGCAAGTTCTTCGAATGCTTTCTCCACGAGTATCTCAGGTCGTTGCGGCCAGGGGTACATGTATGGCCACGCAAAGGCTCCGCTGAAGGTAGCGTGGGTTTTCAATCCTAAGTTCTTTGAGGCTTTCGCCGCCAACAGTAGCATCTTACGGGCCCACTCTGTGCGTGCTTTGACATTTCCCCGAAGAGAGAGAGGAGCAAAGCTGTCGAAAAGAACGTCATAAGCCGGATGGACAGCAATAAGTTGTCCTTGGAGATGTGATGAGAGATCGGTTAACTGAATGCCATGGCCTCTTAAGATCCCCAGTAGTGAGTCACAATAGCTCTGATCCGACGCCGCACGCTCTATGTCGATGAGGCGGTCATCTATAGGGATTTGGATGCCTTTGAATCCGAGACCCGCAGCCCATCCGGCAATTCCGTCGAGGCTATTGAATGGACCCTCATCACTAACGTATTGAGCCACGAAGATTGCAGGTCCCTTGATAGTCGTAAGTTTGGCCATGAGTGTGTCTGATCGGTGTAGTTCTGAGACGGAGAGATTACTTTGTCAGATCAGAGCATGAGGTTGGATCGCAGATTCTAACGATGCCCTGTGAAAATCGGTGGCTCGGCTATGTTAGCGTAAGTTTACTAAGCATTGCTGGGCACTCCTCTGCCCCTTTTGATGCTAAACTGCAGCCTGGAACCCAGATGCTGAGCCGAACGAAGCTGCGAACGCACCACCGGCAATCATCTAGAATGATTCCGGCAGACTCGCAGATTCGCGGATAATTAAAGAGGGGTAACCCATGGGGCAGTTCCCAAATTCCGCCCTTTGACCGTCCGACGTGTCAGCGAACTGTCGGCATCTTTGCGGAACATCCCTATCAATGCCGGCATCTCACCGCCGCCTCCGCAGTCTCGATTCCCCTCTCACCATCAACTTCTTTTCAGCATTTGCAGTCCTGTGATTTGAGTTTCGTTTTCTAAGATTTGGCGGCGCACTAGGTAGGCCCTGTTATAGCCAATTATAATTGGAGACGTATACTTTCGTATTGGTTAGCATCTGTCGCATACGTCGTGCGCGACAATGAAGAGGAGAGGAGCATGCAGAGGACACAGCGAGGTAAGTTTGGCGGGAACTCCCCGCATTTCTGGATCGCGGCAATCATTAGAAAACACTTCTTATAATACAGAGATTGGTTATCTTGGCATCAAGAGTAATTTTGTTATCTCTCACAAAGCAAGATATTCTCTTGATCACCTCCCTTACTCATAACGTCTTTCAAGATGCAACCATACTTCGGCCTCAAGGTTGGGTGGTTCGCTTTCTGGCTGATGGTAGTATGTCCCATCGAGGTGACCTTTTTGGGCCACGATCAAGGTGTTTTCAGTAAGTCTTGTATCACCCCGGCCGCTAAAGTTGTTATTTCCTGCTAATTTTCGTGTCTTGGTGAGGGATATTTCCTTCTGGTCCATAGTTGGAAGTATATGAGTTTCACATTAATGATGCATTATGAGCAGAATTGGATGAAGACGCGGCGGTTGGAGTTTTTTCTGGAAAGTAATAGAATAATCCATGTGTGTCCTGATTATATCTCAATATATCTCGATAGCCTTACGCTTTTGTGTGCCCCTCAACCCACCCAAGTATCACAGAGAGTCCTAAAGGAGAAATATCAAAGAGATAAACACAAATGTTGCCTTGTTTGACTCCTTCCTATCCCCAAGTAACCCAGGTACATCAATCAACGGACAAAATGCTTAGTTAGAAAACCAAACCCCTCTACGATAACTGCACCGACACTCATCCAAAACGAAACAGTCTAGAATTATTAGCACTCTTTCTTCTCACTATTCAAGCTATAGCAAATACCTGAATTTCACACTGCACAAAAAAGCGAACAATGCCCGGGTAACTCTGGCTCAACTGGTTTGCAGTCGGACTGCATGTGTAACCCCACAACACATCCGGATCCGCAGTAGGACCCCAGTTCTTCGTCACCTTAAACGATGTGCTGGACGCCAACCAGATCGCGAAGTTTATTCCGTGAAGAGCGTAGTCCCAGTATTTTTCTGAGGCTGTGATGAGGGAGAGGTCGCGCTTGGTGCCGTGGATGCGCCAGATTAGGGTAGCGAGATTGAGGACTACTGTTATCGCACCAGCAGTGATCATCATGTAGGTGGGCCTGAAGGTCTAGAGGTTAGTTTTTGACTTTTGGTACTTGGGTGGAAGAGAATAGTGTTGGGGAGAGAAAGGAGAGGTACGGACCAAAGCTGCATGAATGTTGGGTAGATGCGAGTTCCGTCGTGGGTTACATCTTTGTTTGCGCGGAAAACGATGTATGCGTGCGACATTACGGCGAGGATTATAATTGAGAGGAGAAGACTAGTGGTTCTTTGAGCAATGTCGAGGATACGCTTCTTTTGTTCGAGGCCTTTCTTCTTCTGAGGTTCATCGGATTGCTATTCCGGAACAATCAGCTTAGATATTGGCTTCTTAACATGGTTTTGAAAGAGATATCAAGTAATTACTTACTTTTTCCTGATCTCCTGAATTACCAGTAAACGTCTTCTTCAAGGGAGATGAGCTGGCTGATGACAATGTTTTGTGATCTGCAAGTGGTGATTGGGGCGTGCTAGGAGTAACCGAAGGATCCTGTGGCTTTGACTCATCTTTCTTATTTGGAACTCCATGAAGGTCGATATCTTTATCGTCAGAAACAGGTGAGATAGAGGAGATAGGAGCCCCCTCGTCTTTTAAGTCTGCTAGAGACATTGTTTGTGAATGGTGCATCGAAATATACTGGGATATCTAAAGAAGTTACAAAAGTGGACAGCGCTGCAACTGAAAAATAAGAGAAAGATTAGGGGAGGATATGAGTTGGAAGTGGGCCTTGATTCCCATTATACAGGATAGCGGTGAACCTCAGCAGTCAGCTGGATTTGTCGGGCTGCATTCTGCAAGCCCAGAGATAGTCGAATTAGCTCTCAAGAAACCCACCATCCTCTCACCGAGCAGCCCACCAAATATCATCGAATCTAAAGAGGGGCTCTCTTGGCTATCCAGTACGAGCGCGACCTCGCCCCCAATTCCACTACACTCTCAAGAGCTGTGACACGCTCAGACAAGCCTATTCGCCTCATGCATCAGCTGAGCACCCACTAACCCAACTCCGCATATCACCATCCTCAGTGTCGCGATATCTTCAACAGATAAGTGGCGGAGTTGACTTCCGTATGCACAGGCTAATGGTTTCAGCAACAAGTCGACAGCCTCATCTCGAACCAAGAGCTGCAGGCGCGGCTTGTCAGCCACATCACTAATATGTGGGATTTTGCCGTCCAATATCCCGATCACCTTGCCACCAAAGTTCTAGACCTCCTCTCTAATCTAATCCGAGGCTGAATCCTTGGTTGGAATTCGAAGTTTGAGGTATACTTAGATAGTAATCTGAAAGCTGATCAAAGTATTTTGAACAAGTCTATCAAGCATCAAAATCGAGTAGGTGATATAACAGTCATATTCAACTTAGTTTCCAAACAATTTAGGTTCGATTCTAATCAGTTCGGTCGGATTCCGTTGAAGCTTGAACAACTGGGTTGCTGGAGGTGCTCTCGTTTGTTTATTCAAGCCTCCTCGCTTGTCAACAATCATGATTCGTCAAGCCACAGAGGGCCTAGGCAGCTGAAACATGCCGGTAGTGCAGGAAGTGACCACGGAATCGCATCCTAGCGGGACATCCCGCATTGCCAAGTAGTAGGGCTGTAGTTCTGGCCCAGATTTGAGCCTTTGTAGGGCCGTATCAGGCTGGTTTGGATCGCGCGCGCAGGCGAAACCCCGTTCTAACTGGCTGAGTTGCTGCAAGCCTAGTAAACTGGTGTGCTACATCTTCCCATGTTCTTGCACACGTGCTTATAGGCGAGCTGAATGAGAATGAATAATATGAATTTGCTCTTATCTCGGCATTCCTAATCGTGCCTTTGTCGATCAGCCTACACATATTGTGACTGCACAGGGCAAAAAGACTAGCAGAGGCAAAGTTAAAGCTTGAGAGTTTTGATTATTTATAATCTAAAGCCAAAGAAGAGAGGAGGAGAAGGAGAGACTAAGGGCTAAGCTATATACAAACGACCTAAGCAGTTACGTGGGAGGGATAACGCGGAGAGGCAACGCGGAGAGGCAACGCGGAGA